>LOJH01065021.1:0-10525 GCA_001685095.1 Ellobius talpinus
TGGCTTTGTGGGAGCCTAGTCTGTTTGGATGCTCACCTTCCTAGAACTGGATGGTGGGGGGACAACCTTTGACTTCCCACATGGCTGGGAACCATGACTGCTCTTTGGACTGGAGAGGGAAGGAGAGTCGTGGTACGGGGAGGGAAATGGGAGGGAGGAAGGAGGTGGAAACTTTTAATAAAATTAAAAAAAGAAAGAAAAAGCGAAAAAGGGGGGAAAGAAATAATTTATTGTGACACTCGTAAAAGTGGTAAGAATAATTTACTGGTGACTATACTGCCAGATGTCAAGACCTTTGCAAAAGAGAGAGATCAAGCTGAACTCAAAATACTGCAATGATCAATGGGGGAATTTGCAGCCAATGAGAGGTAGAAAGTCAGCAGGAGAAGATATTAAAAATGAAGCATTCTGGCTGGTCACGGGTGAAGAGATCAGATAGTGAGAGAAGGTCAATAGGACAGAGGAATTAGCTATTGGATCTACAGTGATGCCAAAGGGGACTCCAATTCTGAAATTGGACTTGTAAGAATTTTTGCTAAAAAAGGACAAGACAGGGCCAATAAAGTGCTGTTTTTTGGGTGAAGGTGGTTTGTTAAAGCCCAGCTCAGATGTGAGTAAAGGAGAGAATCTCTGTCAGGATGAAAAAGATTTCGTCCCTACTTCTCATTTTAATTTCCTTTTAACTA
Source organism: Ellobius talpinus (assembly GCA_001685095.1). Classification (NCBI taxonomy): domain Eukaryota; kingdom Metazoa; phylum Chordata; class Mammalia; order Rodentia; family Cricetidae; genus Ellobius; species Ellobius talpinus. The sequence goes on from LOJH01065021.1 coordinate 687, forward strand.
AGGCAAGCATTTTTATTGAGATAGAAACTGTCCACATGAAATCAGTTTATTACTATAATGCTAGAGGTTTTACATAAATATATATATATATTTGTATAATAACTGAAATTAGCTGGTTGGTGGTGGTGCATGCCTTTAATCCCAGTACTCGGGAGGCAGAGGCAGGTGAATCTCTGAGTTCAATGCCATCCTGGTCTACAAGAGCTAGTTCCAGGACAGGCTAAAAAGCTACACGGAGAAGCCCTGTCTCAAAAAACCGAAACAAACAAACAAACAAAAAATAATCCAAAATATCAAAAACCAATCAAACAAAAAAACCCTGAAATTATTTCTAAAAATGGAAGCCTTATAGACTTCACATAGTGTGAGGTTCCAAGTTTAACTGTTGTAGTTCAGACTCAGCAAGTGTCATACCTTTGAATGAATCATCCCATGGTACAGTCACCAAAGGCAGTTATACCTAGAAATATGAGAACTGATCATGAACAGTTAGGGTGGATGGGGTATGTCAGTGATTATTAAATATTTAGGTTGAATAAAAGGATTTCTGGGTATCTTCAAGGAAAGTGTTTGGGGAAAATAGAAAAGCATGTGGAAAAGTTTTGAGTCATAAATTTGCTCTATCATAGACTCGTTATATAGACTTTGGTGGCACTTCTACTTTCATAGCTCCACACTTATCAAGTTGTATACATTAATTTATGCAGGTTTTGTTTGGCAATCATACTTCAATATTTAAAATTTATTTTTACAACCTCTAGAAATATTTATGGTCATATGAAGAAAAGAAATCTCAGAAGTGTTCAGAAAGAAAATATTACTTACACACTTAATAATAACATAATTAACATGCACCAGAATTTTCAGCAGGTATCTTAGGCAAGAAGTTTTCAGAATGATACATTCATAGAGTTGAAATTAAAATCTAGATTTTATATGTGGTTTAGACTACCACTTAAATCTGATAGCTCAGGACAAATAAGAGAACCATGGGTTCTATAGGTGTAAAAATGCTCTGTTGAATGATATAATGAAGAATATATGTCATCAAACATTTGCAAACAATAGCATTTACTACAATAACAACTAACCCCCCAAGTAAACCATGTACTTTGAATAACATGCAGGTCCATACAGTATAACAAATGGCATGTTCAGAGATGGGGTTTCTGTAGAGGATATTTCTAAACACTGGGGAGGGGTAATGAGAAATCTCTATATTTTCTGTTCAGTTTTCCTGTGACTTTAATACTATTATAAATAGTCCATTGAAATATTTTAAAAGTAAAAATGATACTTTTGTATTCAAGAGGGATAATAGTTATTGTTTCTTTCTTCCTTTTTACTCTTTTTATTTTGTTAAATAAAAACAAAAACAAACCATCTTTTTTATTATACATACCAATCCCAGTACCAACTCCCTCCACTGCTCCTGTTCCCTCCACATTCCTCCCACCGCACTACCATCTACTCCTCAGAGAGAGGAAGGCACATTGCTTTGAGAAAGGACCAAGGCCCTTCCTACTATATCTATGCCGAGTATCTATGCTGAGAAAGGTATCCCTCCAAAGAGAATGGGTTCCAAAAATCCAGTACAAGCAGTAGGGATAAATCCCAGTCCCACTGCCAGTGGCCCCACAGTCTGCCCCAGCCATACAACTGTCACCCACATTAGAGGGCCTAGTTTGGTTCCTTCCCTGTCTGGCCAAAGTTGGTGAGCTTCCAATAGCTCAGGTCAGCTGTTTCAGTGGGTATCCCCATCACGGTCTTGACCTCTTTACTCATATTCTCTCTCCTTGCACTCTTCGACTGGACATTGGGAGCTCATCCCGTTGCTCTGCTGCTGGTCTCTGTCTCTGTTTCCATCAGTTGCTGGATGAAGGTTCTATGGTGCCATTTAATTTGACTACAGGGCAAGGCCAGTTCAGGCATCCTTTCCACTACTGCTTAGGGTCTTAGCTGTGGTCATCCTTGTGAATTCCGGGGAATTTCTCTAGTGCAAAATTTCTTGCTAGCTCCATAATGGCTCCCTCAATCAAGATATCCCTTTCCTTGCTCTCTGTCTCTGTCCTTCCCCCATCTTGACTATCCCATCCCCTCAAGTTCTCTTCCCCCTTCCCCTTCTCCCCTCCTTCTCCCCTTCTCCCCTCCCTTCTCCCCCTATCCTCATGCTCCCTATTTTCTCACAAGATCTTTTCTATTTCCCCATCCCAGAGCGATCTTTATTTGTTTCTCTTGGTGTTCTCCTGGTTACTTAGCTTCTCTGGGGTTGTGGACTATAGGCTCATTATCATTTGCTAAACAGTATTGCAAATAATATAGTTTCTGAGTGATTATTTTGGGTCAGGGCGGTCGGGAAATGAACGAACAGCCTTCCCCTAACAAACAAACACCACCTCTACTAGGCCAAACTGCCCCAGGCCATAGGCAGAGTGAATACCCACTACACCTCCGCTTCTATTCAGGATGGAGAAGAAATCCACTATGAGAAAAAGGCTTCCAAGAGCCAATCAAAGCATTAGGGACAGTCCCTGCTCCCACTTTTAGGAGCTCCACACGCAGACCAAGTCACACAACTGTCAGATATATGTTGAGTATTTGATCCTTGAGCAAGATTTTGCACTGTTGCTCTCCATATAAGTCATATCTTAAATATAAAAACTTGCAGTAATGGCTTCACTGTTCTAATATATTATTGCCTTTGACTTGTAAAATCTATAGCCTAAAAACCAAATGCATTAGCTTTTCTGGTAGACCAAAGTTACGTGAGCTTATAGTTTCAGGTCAAAGTCTAGTTCCCAGAATCTGGTAGGTGTTTTGAGTTTCAAAGATTCAGAATTACATGCTCAGCCAAAGAATATAATGATACCTCCTAAGTGAAAGTATAAGGAATAGCCCCAAGAGAGCAGACAGGAATATTCAGGACTATGTCAGCAATGTTCAGCCCAAGCTTCCTGAAGCCTCATCCCAGCCCTGAAGACAAGACATTTAATCTGAGTATGGAAAGCAGAATTTTGAATTTTGAGTTAGATTCACCTATCTTTTTTATATATTATTGGAAAAGAAACAGATATTACTATTTGAAGAAAATCATGGCAGCTAAGAACTGTAGTTTTCTTTATTTGTGTCTGTCTCAATTTCCTTTGTAGTCAAATGCACAGATATCTTAATGAATCATAAGCCCGCAAAAATACAGATTTAAATTCTATATCTGCAGGATAAGCAGCCCTTGATTACCTGAGCACCCAGTGTTGAAAGTGTCATTCTATTCTGCTAAGCAGACTCTATTATATTGTAAGAGTCACTTTAAGGCCGTAATTGGGTGTTATGGTAATGAAGAAGAAAAGGTTTGAGGGAATCTCAGCATTTCTCTACAGAGAATGTCTTTGTAAATAACACAAAATACCAAAGTGCAACACTCTCTGACTTTTGATATGGTTCTGGACACATTTAAAGTTCAAGTGCAAAGAGAGAACTAAGAAATCTTTCTAGACTCAGCGTTCTCAAATGTCAAAAATTTTGCACCCTGCCTCTCAGCATGGGGCAAAATCAGTGTCTGTAGACACTTTTGGTCACCTGAAAGAGATAACTGGCTTCTATATGTAGAATACAGGGTTGTTGATAAAAAAATATTGAAAGAAACAGGACAGTCCCACACCATGAAGTGTTAACCAGCCTTTAACAGTGTCCCATTTGACAAGTTCTGTTCTAGACCAATCCATCCACACGAGGAAGTATAAATCTAAAGGCCAGCCAGCAAGGGCAGATCCATGACTCACAACTGAAAAGAAGCAAGACATTCCCTCCCTATGTCAGAGGCACAACAGATTTATCTCTGATATTAAAAAAAGAAAAAGAAAACAATTAAACAGCAGGGAAGATGTCTCTCTTTAAGAAATCCAGAAACCACTGTGTCTCCCAACTGATTTGTTAATCTTGTAGGAATGCTAAACCTCAATACCTTTTATTTGTGAAAACATAAATACTAAGAAAAAAATATAGTGCTCTGATTTCAGATTTCAGAAAAAGAAAAGCAGTTATAAGCTTTAGAAACTACATTTCCCACAAGAAACAGAAGTCTAGAAGAAGAAGCCTTATTCTGGGATAAAAATAAGGCTCATATGAGCCTTGGAGAATTTGAATCACCCACTCTTTGGCACCTAAAATTTCACTTGGTCTAACAGCATCTGTAGTGTGTTTTTTAAAATGCTAGTCAAATTTCATTGTTCTCGTGCTTAAAACTCACCAGTGGCTTCTCATTGCATTGCAGAAAAAGCTCTTACTTTTCTCAGTGCCTGGCAAGTGCCTACTAGATCTGGCTCTTCTTGCCTCCTTAAGTTGCTTTCCACTCTTCTGCCTTTTGTCTAGGTCTCAAGACTTAAAATCGATTATTTCTTCTAAAGGAAATATGGCTTTTCCAAGAAATTGAGTGCTTTTTTATTTCTCATCACTCATTCACACCTTGATAAAAGCCCCTTTTTCAAAAGAAAAGGTTATCCCACTTAAAATCACCCCAAGGGATGGAGAAATAGCTCAGGAATTAAGGGTACTTCTGCTCTTGCAGAGAATCTCGGTTCAGTTCCTGGTACACATATGGTGGCTCAAAACCACCTGTAACTCCAGTTTCAGGGGATCCAGTATACTCTTCTGGCCACCATGGGTGCGTGCACACATGTGATACATAGACACTCATGTAGGCAAGTATACATCCACATAAATATAAACTTTTCAAATCAACTATATGATTACTTATCTCAGTCATTAATTTCCTTCACACCACTGAGAACATTAAGAGTTTATTTTGTCATTATTCATTTAGTGAATTTTTCCTTTGGTTAGAGTATAATTTCAAGGAGGGCAGCGGTGCTTCTTTCTTGTTCAGAAATTCACAGTATCAAGAGTTGCCTGTGGTGCTTGGCATAACTCAGAATCAGTGAAATCGACAGTCACCATGAAATGAATGGAAGGAGCTTTAATACAGAGGTATCAGATATTGGAAGTGAGGTGTGGAAATATGAAGAAATTTTATCTCCAAAAGCAAGAATAATGAAAAACTAAGGATAATTTTGTTGGGTGTACATCTAGTCAATTCTGAAACAACAGTTTATCTCAAGCATTATTGAGTTTTGATTAACAAAATGTAAAGGGGCTGAAGAAATAGCTTAGTTTGACTTGCAGGCAAAAAGACCTGATCTTGAGTCTTAGAAGCTATATTAATTACAATGGCATGGTGACATGCCTGCACTTGTAAGGCCACTGCAGGGAAGGTAGAGACAGGTAGATCATTGGGGCTTGTTGGTCAACCAGAAAGTCTATTTGGCACATTCTAGGACAGTGAGAAACATCTCAAAAACAAAACAAAACAAAACAAAACAAAATGAGTATAAATCCTGATGAACCCCGAGAATGTCTCTGATCACACAGTTCATGTGTACATATATGCATGCATATGACTTCACACATAAACACACACAGACACACACATCCATACACACACAGTCAACAGTTCTGCCACAATCCATGATTTTCTTGCCTAAATTTTTCCTTAGTAAACTGAGCTAAGACAAATATTTATGATGTACAATTATAAGAATTAAATTGGTTATTAAGTACAAGTATCTTATTCTAAACCATTCTACCTAGAGTTCAATAATTGCATAATTATTTGTTGTTATGATTTGGTAGTGGTCTAATATTTTATGGCACTTAATTACCATCGATAACAAAAGAAAACATTGAAACATTTGAGAAATCTCCGTGGAATATATGGATATATTTGCTTTAATCAGGGATACTATGAAAATAATGGTCTTTCAGAGCAGGAGAGAAGAGAGATGAGTGGCTGGAGCTTGTGGAAGGAAGAGGGAGGTTGAATGCACCAAACCCTCCTTCCCCAGGAGTTGTTACCTGTAAATGCAGAAAAACCAGGCCTGCAGTTCTGTTGGTTGTCAATGGCAAAGGAGAGAAGATACTCATCTTGTAAAACATTCCAGCCAAGACAACTGAAAGTTAGAACTAACTGTATTTTTGTCATGCACACATACACACACAATTCAGAAAAAAGCTTTGCAAATGTTTAATATATAAAATAACTCTGTTATGTCTAGTTCTTATCTGAGGTTTCCAATTTATTGATATGTGTTGAAATCGTTTGTTTGCTCTGCTCCTTTCTGCTTCTGATTTACTCTTTTCTCTCACGTTGCTTTTCCCTTTTCTCCATCCCTTTCTATTTCTAGGTCCTTTTCATTTCTTGGCTCTGACATTTCGAGTACAGTATGTTCTCAGATGGTTTCCATGAGGAGTGAGTAAAGTGAAAGCCACATTTTCCAGAAGCACTTCTAACATGAGTTTCATGGCTTGTTATGATTAAGATAATTAAACTTCATTTGCTTGAAAATAGTCATGGGACTGTAAGCATCTCCCACCAGATTGTAAACAACTCAAGAGTCACAGCATCCTGGGCTTGCTCTCCATACCTTATGCTGAGTATAATGCTCAAATGAATAACTAGTATTTGGTTATTTTCAAAATATAGGCATGCTTTATGTAATGATATGGGGTTTGGATTTCAAGAGAAATGCACCACAAGAGTATTCTATTGTGTGATTTCATTGGATGTATTTGCACAGACTTGAGAATGAATAAAGCACAAGAGAAAATAAAGAGAAATGGTAAACACCTAGATGCATGAGGCTGCTCTTTTTCTAAAAGTATAAGAGTAAACAGTTTTTAATCAATAGAGACAGTACACTTTATAAGACACACAATAGAGAAATATATATGCTAGTATTATTACTATTATTAAGTACTTATATCATATATCAATAAGTATATTTATGCATGCTGTGATTTTTACAAGATTGGCAATGAACTGGGTTTGAGTAGACCAACAATGACATAAATATATGGCTAACCTGTTGTGTTGCAACATGGAGATGTTACTAGGCATTAGAACACTATTTTTATATATGTGGACTCCCCATGCTAGATATACATTTCATAACAGTAGTATCCACAAAATCTCAAGAAAATAATCTGGGAAAGATAAACTGTAGATATGATAGAAATGTCAGTGTGTGCACCGGGACTCTTCATGTGGAATTTCAGAACAGCACTTGAGATAGCAGATGAAAATCTAATGGTCGGTGAGTGTGGTCTGCACCAATCTTGGGAGACAAATAAAAAGCTGATGAAGGGCAGAGTATAAGATTTTCAGTTGCTTTGCAGTTTGCATAAGACAGGCACATCCTGCAATCCAGAATTTCACTCTAATTGGTTACCTTGGTGACAGTTACAAGTATTCAGGGAAAGATGAAGGAGAATGTTTTCTTCAACTTTGCTCATAAGAGCAAAAACAGCTTTAAAAAGCCCACCTTAAACACTTGAGAAAAAATAAAATGTGGTTGATTAGCACAATGCAGTATTTGACAGCTGTAAAAGTGAGTAGACTACAGCTACATATGTCAGCATGAGGGATTTTTTAAAATAAAGTCAACAAGTTAGTTCAGTTTTGAAAGGTACACAGAGTGAATCCATCCATGTAAAACATAGCACAGAAATGAAGGTAGATTTTATATGTTAACAAACCTTTAATTTGAGGAATTGTTATTTTCACAGATTTTTAAAATTGTTTTCTGAAGATGTTTTAGTCTGAGCTGTAAGTAATTAGAGGTTAATCATAAATGCTTTATACTTAGGGTAGGGAAGAAAGGCTAAAGAGAAAATACTTACTAATGATGAATATGTTTGGTTCGTGTAATGTATACATTTACTGCTTTTATTAAGCAAAGAAAGAAATGGGCTATTGAGGAGATGGACATGAGCCCCTTCTTTCAAGCTGCTCAGTCTCTACCTGCTTTAGTAGCTCTTGCTGCTCTCCAGTTATGCCAGTGACCTCAGGCAGAAATCATTCTTTCTCCGAATCTACATATGTTTACTATAAATCCAAGAGCACTGTAACAAATAATCCTTTTGTAATATAGTAAAATGAAAGATTCTACATATCACAAATTAAAAATTTATTTAATCTGTCCATATTACACATAAAACACACCTCAGTTTTGCATTTCATATGCAGTTGTATATGTGTATGCATATGTTTGTATGTGTGCTTGTGCATGTGTATGTTGGGGGTAATTTCAAGTGTCATCTTCAGGAACTACATCCACTTCTTGAGATAGTTTATCCCCTTGGCTTGGAGCTTACTAGTTAAGCTGAAAAGGTTGACCAGCAAGCCCCAGAGATATTCCTGTCTCTACTTCTCTAGTGCTGGTGTTACAGATCCATGTCATATGCACAACATTTTTGTTCTGGGTCTGGGGATCTTTGTACTTGTAAGGCAAGCACTTTCCTCTCTAAGCTATCACCATAACTTAATTTTTTGCCTTTGATTTTGTTTTTGTGATTGTGTATTTTTGTTAATAAAGAGCCCCAGGATGTACAAACAAAGCCTATTTATAATGTTTATAGAAACATGATATACAACAAAAGTGCAAACATTTTGATATGTGACTTTCTAGTCAGGAGAAAAGGAGATGTAAGGGCCTAAACCTTAACTGAATCTGCAATATTCATTTTCTATTTTAAAAATGATTTGATGCACATATGGCAAAATGCTAACATCTGTTGAATGTTAATGATGGCACATAAATGTTTGGATTATTTTGTAGTTTTCTACATACTTGAAGTTTCATATAATTAAAAATAATGCTATTAATAGGAAATGTGAAGTTTATTCATATTAAAATTTAAATTACAATTTATATTTGAATGGTTACATTTTGTTTGCCACTTGTCCCAACATCTTAATATTTCCAATTTTAAGCTTTCAATAATATTTTAGGAAGAGAGATAATATGCTAAGTTCTACAAACATTTTTTATTTTTATAGTTTTCTTGCTTCTAAATATTCTATTTCTCTTTTCATTAGTTGTGTTTTGTAGTAAGGAGACTGCTTATTCCAGCCACTTAGCCCTGAAATAATCACACAGTAACTATATTAACTAAATCACTGTTTGGCCCATTAGCTCTAGCTTCTTATTGGCTAACTCTTACATATTAATTTAACCCATTTCTATTAATCTGTGTATTGACATGTGGCTGTGGCTTACTGGTAAGGTTCCATGTGGCTCTGGCAGGGCTACATGGATTCTCTCTGACTCCACCTCCTTTCTCCCAGCATTCCATTTTGTTTTCCTTACCTAGCTCTTTTCCCCTATAGCTCTCCTATAGGCCAAAAACAGTTCCATTATTAACCAATTATATTTACAGCATACAGAGGGGAATCCCACATCAATATTTGAAGGATAAAAATCTTCTCATGTGACAGGGTGAATTTTACATTCAATGAACTATACAGTGTATCCATCAATCCACCAACCAATATCTACTGCGCTCATATTATGTGCTAAAGTGATACGAAGACTTAAAAGCTGGATTTTATGGAACTTACAATGAATTAAAGAAACTAGTCAACAAAGAACACAGATTACAAGTGAATATTAGTTATGCACTGTAAAAAATATTCTGGAAAACGAATTGGGTGCTGGAGCTCATCAGTCAATTCGGAGTAGTACTTCATAAATGTATGCTGCAGGAAGTAATGTTTAGTGGTCTTAATAGGTGACAAGGACTTGATGATAAAAAGCATGGATGGACCAATGACTGACTTGCTTCAGCAGCATGTATATGAAAACTAGAATAATACAGAGATTGGCATAGCATCTGTTCAAGAATAATGAGCAAGAGTATGTATTTCGATACTTAGAATGGCCCAAAGAGACATTGGTATTAGAGAGGCCAAGAGAGCTTGCCAGGTTTCTGAGAGGAAAGCAATAACT
>LOJH01065024.1:429-10524 GCA_001685095.1 Ellobius talpinus
GACAAGATCTCCTGAGTAAATTGGGAACATGGAGACCATGGGAGAGGGTAGAAGAGGAGGGGAAAGGAAGGGAGGGGAGCAGAGAAAAAATATATAGCTCATTAAAAACAATTTATAAAAAAACAAATTTGTGAGTGTGAAGTCTTGGTCTTATTAACCTTCAACATCATCTTAGTCTATATTATCTTTTGAGATAATAAACTATTAGATCATTTGCCTACTCCTCTCTTCCCATATTGACAGTTGGAACCATCTGCAGCAGCTGGAACCATCTTGCACACTGAACATTGCAAGGAGGCTTGGATTCATATTGCACACTGTATAGGCCTTCCTTAGAAAGACCTAGTTAGAAAGAAAAAAGAAAATTACCTATAATAAAGGTCTTCATAATTTTCATACATAGATGAATTCAAAAGAATACACACACACTTTAAGTGTCAAGTAGAACAATGCTGTTTTCATATAATTCAATCACATGATGCCGAAGCGCCAGCCCTCATCAGGGTAGAGAAACTGAGAGGAGTCATGGAGTAGGCAAGTGATCGGAAGGTAGACTTTTTTTCTCTAAGGAAGCAAGACTTAATTCTTTAGGACTGGCAAAAAAGGGACGCACACACATATACCCCATTGGCATGTCAGGGTCTCTATTTTTTCCTTACAGTTTATATACCTCAGCAAAATTTTTTAAGCAATATAAAAATTGCAATGTGGTTACATTCTACATTTGCTTTAAGTGATTGATTGCAATGAATACAAGTGATAAACAGTGTGTTCCCCAACACCCTTACATGATTAAAATTTTATGTATTACAGGTGAAAAAAATTCTTCCCAATGACCCACAGACATTCAATTCTAAGCAACTCCTTATTACATTAACAAAGTATATGCATGCAAGGGTTTCTTCTCAGCTGGTTCTTTTACTGGTGTGCTGCATTTTGCGATCACAAAGAAAGGATCAATCATTTTATTTTTTTATCTCAAAAGGTAATCTTACAAAAAATCTTATATATATATATATATTTCTACTTTAAGTGCTCAGAGCACACAACACTCAAATTTTTTTTTAGTCATGTCAGAAAGCTGAGGGCAGAAATGGGTACAAAAATTTAATCATTGCCTTTGGTCACCAACCCATCTGTAGCAAGAAAGACACTTCAGCTAGTAAGAACCAGGCTTCCTTTGTTCTTGTTTCCTAACCTCAAAGAGTCCCTTGCTCAGCTATTAAAAATGTTTCTAGACTTTAAATTGTTCCCCAAGGTTTTCTACATCAAAGTCGTAAACAAAATCATCTTCACCTGACCTTCGTAACAATCTACATGTCTAAATTCTTTCCAAGGGTAGTGAGTGGTTGATTTATTAGTCTGCTATAACAGTGATGCCTGGAAAAAGTCAGTCACTATTAGTGTAAGTACCAGGAACACTGCCCAGTGATGGGCTAGACATCCCCTTAGAGTTTTCAATAGAACTCATAGATTGCGAGGGAGGTGGTGACCACAAGGGCAATACACAGAGCTACTATGCTCAATAACGGCATGAGGTCCTTCTAGCTCTGGATCTCCAAGGCATATCCACCACTGTTATGCTAACCAGTGCGTCATTTCCATGATTTCCAATGCTATTTGCTGTTTTCATCAAATTGCCCCAGGCACTATACTATAGATGTTTTTCAGTTATGCTCTAGTGGATATTTAAGATTTTTTAGAATGGTAAGTAGAATTCCAATGTGTAAATTTATCAGTATTTTCACCCAACTAATTATCAATGAGTTGCTCCAATGTTTTCACTAGTAAAGTACCTCTACTATGGAAATTTTCTTGGATATAATTTTTCCAATACACATAATTATTTCACTGCATTATTAGAAGTAGAATTCTTTAATCTATTGATACACAATTGTATAGATTCCTTCCTACTTAATTACCTTGGAGAAATTATGTACCAATGAGACTACAATGAATGTTACGAGAAAGGAAATAAGACATACTGTAGACTTGGGCTACCTAAGGGACCCAGAGGTATATCCCTTTTCAAGATTCTGCATTTTGATGGACTTTGTATTTAAACCAATTCTGCTTTATTTAGACATGCATTTTGCAATTCTTTCTGAGAGTTTGCTTCTTGATCTTTTGCATTTAGCATAAAAGGCACTTTGTACAAATACTCTTCCAACTTAAAAATTCAAGGAGAAATTACAATAACACTTCCTAAAACTCTGTTGCTTCAGAGAAGAAGTCAGGTTTTGGAGTACAATTATCTGAGAAACTTGAGGAAATAAGAATGCATCGAAGGAAAATTATAGCTAAAGTCACAGTTTTAAAATATTTCAAATGGTTTCACAAATTAAGAAAAAAATGTAGAAAATATACATAGGTATATTTCACTTATGATTTGAAACAGAAAACCAAATAGAAATTAAGATTTTTTTCCTAAAGATTCACTTTATTTTTTATTTGTGTGTGAATGTATGTTGTGTATATGTGTTTCAGGTTAGACATTTAAAAACCTTTCCTATTTAGAGCAACAGCACACACCAAGCAGCCAGACTTTGCATTGTTCTGTAAGACACAGATGCCACAAGGGAGCACCAAGAGTCCTTGCTGGTCTGAAGAACCCACAGTGAGGCAAGTGAGGAGAATTCTGAGCCTGGAGCATCTTAAGTAAGAATAACAATAAAAAATTAAAAAAATATGTGTATCGGTGTTTTGCTTACATGTATGTCTGTTTCCCATCTGTGTGCCTGGTATTTCTGGAAGTCAGAAGAGGGAATTGGATTCCCTGGGGCTGGACATAAAGACAGATGTGAGCTGCCGTGTGGGTTCTGGGAACGGAACCCAAGGCCTCTGGAATAGCAGCCAGTGTTCTGACTACGGAGCCAGCTCTCCAGCCTCCATCTGGAATTTTCGTCTTGTAGTCACTTTTCTATAATTTTGTCATGCAGGGAGACATTATATCCATCTTCAAGGTTATCTGCTGTATAATCAAGAAAAATACCAGTAAACATCTCCCTTTCTACTGTGTGCAGTATTGTGAGAGTCCTGGGGAGAACTGTCTCCCAGTGTTAACAAAAGAAAGCGGGGATCAATAGCATTGTCAGTGAGCTGATGGAGATTTAGATAGTGTTTCCTGTTTGAAAATGCCACTCTGGGGTTGACAGTAGTTTAAGAAATTGGCAGTGATTCTTTAAAGTCCCTTTCTTTTTGGTTTCCCGAATCTAAGAGATCTTTGCTGCCTCTTCTAAGTCAGATTTTCTGATGGTATTGTATGGTCCATTGCCCTCTGTTAAATCCCTTCCTCCTTTAGCATGTCTTCAGTTTTGATCACCAAATGCTAGATGGTGCAATAGACAATGCAAACTATAAACAGGAAACACTATCACAGGCGGGAAGCAAGGGCTGGGAACACTATCACAGGCAGCGAACAAGGGCTGGGAACACCATCACAGGCAGGGAAGAAGGGCTGGGAACACTATCACAGGCAGGGAACAAGGGCTGGGAACACTATCACAGGAGGGGAACAAGGGCTGGGAACACTATCACAGGCAGGGAACAAGGGCTGGGAACACTATCACAGACAGGGAACAAGGGCTGGGAACACTATCACAGACAGGGAACAAAGGTTGGGAACACTATCACAGGGAACAAGGGCTGGGAACACTATCACAGGCGGGAAGCAAGGGCTGGGAACACTATGACAGGGAACAAGGGTTGGGAACACTATCACAGGCAGGGAACAAGAGCTGGCACTGGAGTTGCATATTGACTGGTTGTCAGAATCAGCAATTACAAATGTACATTCCAGGTAACAGAATGCCAAGAAGAGACAGGCTTGGGGAGTTTATGGGAAAATATCAAGCTCATAGTATGGTCATTTCTAGGAAACAACATTTTTGAGTGTTCTCAAAAGAAACTTTCTGTTGACTTGGAGATACAGTGCTACCAATTGAAACACCAACAACAACAGAGATAGAGTTTTTTGTGAGTCCCAATTTCTAAATTTAAGGCGAAGGTTGTAGCTCTAGGACTAGGTCTTTCACGTAAAAGTTGGGGCAATGATTAGGGGAGATTCATAATCATAGCAAATGGAATGAAATCTACAGATTTTCACAGCCTACAGCCATTGAACCTTAGATTTCCACCAGAAGGGACTCATATCCTGTCTTAGGGACACTGTCCTCTCTCAGCAAATTCTAATTGACCTCAATTAAGTGGCTATTTAAGGTATGGTTATTGCTGCTTTGGGTCAACCTGACAAAATATCTGGCATAAGCAACTTAATGGCTCATGGGTTCGGAGAGAACCATCTGCCATGGTGGAGAAAAAGTCTAGCAGAGCATCTATGTGACTGCAGAAGCCAGCAGGAGGCTGCTGCTTTTCACATGATAGCCAGACCCGAGGAGAGCTCAGCCAGAACTGGAAGTGGATGTGGCTTTCATGAACCCCTACAGAGCCCAATTTTGATGGTTAAAAATTATACCCTGAAAGTTCCACAACATCCCAAACGACCCCGTCAGCTAAGTGATGGAGTTCTGGAACAAGTGAGCCTGTGGGGGACATTTTGCATTGAAGTCGTATCTATCATAAGGCCATGATGACTTCATTCAGCTCTGCCTCTACTATCTTTATTGTTTCCAGATACTCAGTGGAAAATGAGTAGAAAATCTAAGATTATGTCAATTAACAGGGTGAAATGACATATACCCTACCAAAGTCAACATTCTCCAAAGTCATATTAATAGATACCAAGGAAAGAATATGAGTGAGAATAATTTGAATGGTTTTATGGCAGGATGAGAACAAGTAGCATGTGTGAGACTGGACTGTAGTCATGGATACCTTACTAGAGTTCTGCTGAAAGCCTGCCATCTGCAACATCTGGGAAAGACTCCAATGTTCTACTAAAGTGTCTTGACTTAATCCGAACACAGCAACCAGGACTTCAGCATGGTGGAGATGCCATAGCTTCCTTAGTATATCAGACACTGACTAAGCTCAAACTCAGAGAAGTAGTAACATTAGCAATAGTCATTATGGATACTGTCTCATTCTTGCTTTTCCTGTGTACTTGAGTTTTAGAGCAGGCTCACTTCACCGAAGCTTTGAGTGATGACTGTGAAGGAGTTATTTCCTTTGGAAAGCATGGAGGTTTCAGCTCTCAGATTGAAAACGTGTGACAGACTGTGTCACTTAGGTGTTTGTCCTCATCTTTAGTTTTGATTGATAGGGGTCATTAATCTGTCCAGGCAGTTCTCCTGCTTCAGCCTCTCAAGGGCTGGGATAACAGATGTGAAAATACCACTCTTGGCCACCAGTTTGGTTTTTGGAGACAGGTTCTCCTTATATAGTTTTTGTTGGCTTCAAACTCACATGCATCTTGTCTCTGACTTCTGAGTGCTGCGGTTGCAGGTGCATGTCTGTAAGCAAAGATCTTAGATTGCGGTAGTCCAGAAGCAACAGCAGCCTTCCAGAGACAAGGAGCGAAACTCTGAAAGACAGCGAGAAAATGACTTTTCGTTAGAAGACCAGATGGAAAGATGTGTATTAGTTAATGAACAAAGACTCATGGAAAATCTTTGTGAAGAATCTTGAATGGATTAAGGTACACTGCTTGGTGTTCAGGATGCTGTGCAAAGTATATGTGACATATATTCCTTAGTGGAATCATGGGTAAAATGTCCAGAAAAGGCTGTATTCTAAGCAACTATTTTTTATTTGTTTTTTTTCCCTAACACTTGTATGACAATCACCACATCAAATGGTTATTCATCCAATCGTATAGACAAAGTTTGAGCCTCCAGCAAAGCAAGCATCTCCCAGGGGACTAGTTTGCCATTTAGTGGCAGAATGATTACACTGGATTGCTGCCATCCTGGAAAGAATGCTTGGGATATGATTTTGTTTTTCTTCCCTCACAGTACTTCTGTCAGCATTGCCACCTGCGTATTTACTGAATACCTTATTTTCTATCTTACTATCCAGCATTATGTGGCTTCTGACCAAAAAAGTCTGATTTTACAGCACAAGACCACCTGGTCTTTCCATGAACAGCATCATCTAGCAGTCATTGTCCAACAAAAATGGAGGACAGTTTATGAATGGCTGGTTGGGAAGACAATCAAATTCAAGCATTACAAATAAATTATGGAAGTGTGAAAGACCATCTTCCAGCATGTGGTGCATGTTTGATGCACCAGGTACTTCGGCATGTGGGTCTGAGAACGGGAGAATGGAGTGCAGAGTCTCTTCCCCAGGGTCTCAGTTATGCACACACGGCAAATTTTGTTCCCCAGTCCCAAAATGTTGAGCTTTGCTGAATTAATATTTTGGTTCTGTTCTACTAGAAACAAAGAATTCCTTGGTGCTCTCTGCTCTTTAGGTCATTAAGATAAGGGAGTAATGTCTGTATGTAGGATGATTGATTCAGATTATCGAGGGAATGGGGGGAACTGTCATTTTTCCCACTGGTGCTTCTGACACCTTTGGTAACATTTCAGGAATAACATTTAAATCACCCAAGTAGTTAAAAGACAAACGATCAAACCTTATTTGCTTACTGAGAGATTGGAAACTAGCCCAGGGTACGAAGAAAGTATAAAATCCAATCAGGACCTCAGGCCTTGTTTCTATGTTTCTTTTCATTGCCTTGTTTATATGCATACATGCATGTGTACACACACATATATGCATATATTGCATATATATGTGTATATAGTAATTCAGATGTGACAGATGCAAAATGCTGAGATTAAAAATGTATCATTCAGCATGCATCAAACTATGTACCTATGAAAGAATTAAGCTTTCCAGTATGCCATTTTAAACTTTGTAGCATTTTTCTTTCCTCTGAAAACATCAATATTTAAAGACCCAGACTGCTGGGTAGTTTTTGTGTTTGAGTCTTTATGTATCAGCCACCGTAGCCCCCTTTACGTGTCTCTGCTTGTACGTATTGTGTGCTGGGACTGGGGGCTGTGCATCCTTAACATATTGAAAGGGGCTTTTTGCAGAAGGCATGGGCATTTTCTTTCTTGTTTCTTTTCTGTTCAAAGCTAGGGTGGGAATCATAACCGGAGCTTCACTCAGCCGAGGCAAGTGGATTATCGTTGAGCTCCAGACTAGATCTTCTTAAATGTTTGTGCTTTTATGTGCAAACTACATTTGTGATCATTTCTGTTCTCTCACTTTTGCGGGGGACCTAAAAGTCATTGGCACGTTTTCAAAACAATCACTGGAAATTCTCGATGGTTGTTTCTGAGAACAACGGGAACAAAGGCAAATGCTGGCAGAGGGAGAAACAGAGTTCTTCACCTTGCTTGAGGAAGCTGTGCTCTGTTTTCATGCCAATCCTGCATTCGTTTCCTTAAGAGCTTCCCCAGGGTGTTGCAGAGCCCCAGGACCTGTGGTCATCAAGCCAAGAACAAATTGTGAAGTCGTTTCTGAACTCATTGCCTACTAAGATATTGTTGCTCATCTTAATTTGACACATTAGTCAAGCCCCCCCCCCAAATGTACTTCCTTAAATAATACCCCTTGTAATCACAGCTTCCCTTTGGCCAACACACTAGGACTTGGATCAAGTTTCTGAAATACTCTTTTTAAAAAATTAATAACTTTATAAAGAAGTAAAAGGAATCTGGCACTCTTCCCCCAACGCTTTCTCGTTCTCTTCCTCTCCCCCTCTCTTTTCTTCTTTTTAGCAGTAGCCAAGTTATTGCTCTTCTATTGAAGCCGTGTAGAAAATTGAACCTGCCACAGATGTCGCACAGTTTTGTGAGCTAGGTCAGTAATTGGGATGAGTTTGCCGAGGAAAGAAGCTGGGTAGATACAGGTGAGAGAAAAGGCCCATAAAGGCATGGAGTCCTGCAATCAGCAGCTGCAGCTGCAAATCCAAAAGCAATCCACATCTCCAGGTGAGAGCTTATTCCTCAGCTCTTTGAGGATCAGAGTGTGCACACAAACAATGCAGATAAGGCCAGACAGAATCATTTGTAGTCTAATGGTGTCTGCCCTCTTGCTTGCCCGTGAGCAAAGTGTAGGCATGGAAACACATCTGAAATATGATGCTGCAGCCATTATCTTAGTCTTATCATCAAAGGCATAAATGGTATGAATTACTCTCATTGAGTCTCTGGGGGCAGTCCTGGAGCTCAGCTGTCGGGGAGCCACAGCCGCAGCTGGGGAGGGAGGGGACTGTGATCCTGGTGCTGAGAAGCCTAGAAGGCAAAACCCAGACTGACTGAACAAAATCATTTACCACAGTCCTCTTCTCATGTAGAGGAGCAGAATGTTTCGGCTGAAGCACAGGGCAGTTGTGAGAGGCGAGGAAAAGGGACTGGATAAGGACACTCTTTGCTCTAGGGAAGGGGCAGCTGGCCACCTGCTCCTCACAACCAGCTCCTTCCTATTGCAGGCAGCTTCAGGGACCATCTCTACATTCTGACTCTGTGCATCTGATTTGAGATGTGAGGTCTAGCGTCGTTACTATTTTGTTTTTCATGGTTTGCTCTTTGATTAATTTCTTAATGTAAATTTAAAATTACATTCATTCTTTCTGCGACAGGCTTCATAAACACCGATGGGCTTGTCATGCTCGTCAGAATAATATAAGATGTTGAAATCTTGATATTAGATATTTTGAATAGAATATCTTTATTTTGGCATCAAATATATTTTAGAGTACTTACAATAAGAAAAAACAATATCAAAATAAGCTAAATGTAAAAGAAAATAGACTATTTTAAGTTGAGTATTCTTTATCATTATATATTATCCATATATAATATATGGCATTCACACAGCATGTATATGTTCATGCATATGAATATCTATAGCTGGTATCTTCCTCTAATTCTTAGTTTTCTTTTTTGAGACAGGGCCTCTCAATGAACCCGAGGCTCACTTATCTGCTAGACTAGCCAGCCAGCGTGTTCCAGTGATCTGCTTGTCTCCTCCACTCCAGTACTGGTACTACAGGCATGTTCCATTGCTCCTTGCATGTTACATGGGTGCCGGGACTCCACACTTAAGTCTCTATTCTAACTTTTAAATACCTTATTGACCAAACAACCTCCCTGACCCATATTAAATATTTTTGTGGGTGCATTTTCATTCCTACATGCACTTGAATGACCCTCATCAGCAGAAGAGTCATTGTTAGAACAATGAAAACATTTCTGAGAACAAGTCTTCCATTTCTTTAAAGAGAAAAAGTTTTTTACACCTAGGATAGTATGAAAATAAGGCTGCTTAAGCTAAAAGTGGTAAATCAAGCATTCCAAGTGCTAAGAGATGCTTGGAAGTATATGGAGAGCATTGAGAAGAGAGAGGTGTACCATTCTGTGTGACGGGATTAACGGATAGAGAATGTGCATTTTGGAATAGGAAGGTTAACTAACTCTCTCTTTGTGATGGGAATTTATCTAGAAGCACAACTAGGAAACGTGTTTCTCAGCTTCATCATGCAGTTCTTACAGCTAAGTGTTACAGGGTGGCATGTCATTGTCGCCTCAGTACAGGTTTTTTAACAACAGTGGGATTGTGTGTGAAAATAATAGAAAAGACTACTTTTTAAAGGAAAACAAAATAAAATCCAACATATTTTAATTTACACACACACGAAGTATATTTTCATTTACACACACACGAAGTATATTTTCATTTACACACACACATGCACACACACACGAAGTATATAACCTGTACTTCTGCTCCCTGTCATTAGCATCCCCTATTTTAACCCCTTGCATTAGTGCGATACATTTCTTAGAACTGTTAAGTCAGTCTAGACACATTTTAATTTACTTAAGTCATAGTTTGCATTTGGATTGCATTGTGCATTCTGTGGGTTTCAACAAATTATAATGACTTGTATCTGCCCTTACAATATCATACAGGTTACAGTACCATCCTTATATTTTAATTAATATTTTAAAATAATTTTCACAACAAATTGTGGACTAAACTGCCTTTTATTGCGCATTTGATAGTCTCCAACTGTTGTCCAGATCTTTTGTTCTTTTCTGTCCTCTGTCCCTGTAGTGATAGGGGGAGCGCAGGCCTGCTTTTCGTCCCACCCGGCTCCTGCATGGCTAGCTTATA
>LOJH01065025.1:0-10524 GCA_001685095.1 Ellobius talpinus
AGCTCTAGGAACATGAGCATCCAAACACACTAGGCTCCCACACAGCCAGTACAGAAAGGGGTTTATCAGGATGGGAGGAGAGGTGGGAAGGAACTTGGAGGAGTACATGGGAAAAAAACATAATCTGAATATTTAGAAAAATCTATTTTCAATAAAAGAAAAACTATATATCTCATGTGCATAGGAAACTGCTATAATAAAAAAAATTGATGCACCATTTTCAAAAACCTTGAAGAAAGGGGATAAAAATAAAGATTGGCTCAACAAGCAGGGGTAGGCGGAAAGTGTCATGACAATATAGCCATGGTGACTGCTCACTCATTGCAAGCACTTACGGATATTTCACATGTAATAATCTCCAAGATCCCAAAAGCAAATAAATGAATTCAGTAAATGAAACATCATTACAGTCATTCTTACTTTATTGATGAGCAAACTGAAACCAGAAAATTAATGCAACTTAGTAAGTGAGGGTTTAAGCAAGGCCATGCCACAGTACACCATGCTGCCTCTTGATATAAGCAGGAAGTAATTTTGAGACACAACTGCAAAATGCCATTTATCAAAGGAAAGGGATTGGGATACCTAATCTCACAATAAACCAGAGACTAAGAATGCATTAATGAAAAGTGAAGTTTAATTATGTGTTATTTACAGAAGAGATATCCAAGGCAAAAAGACCCAGACAGGTTGAAACTGGAAACATTTTAAACATAAGCCTGGTTAATGTTCAAAATGGCAAATATATTAATGTTAATATATGAAGAAGAATTCATGGCACCTGAAAGTATCAAAGAATAATAATTTAAATTGACAACATAATTAACAAAGAAAATAAAACTATGATTACTGTACATTCCTAATTAACACAGATTCTAAACACAGAAACAAAGACAGTGAAAGATTTCAATTCATCTCTGTCAGTGACATTTTAAGTGGCCCAAGGCAAACAAGGACCTGAATAATTTAACTAATAAGAAATACATATTTGCATACATATATTATTTTAAGTATTTTTCATATTCACAAAAATATGACCTTTTGTTGAGCTACAAAGAAATGGTAGTATATATACTAGCACAAAAGAAAAAATGATATGAAGATCAGAATTTCTTTAATACTATTAGTAATTAGTAACAATGGATGACTGTCACCTCCAAGATGATCCACTTGGAAATATTAGGGTCCTCTATAATCAAAAGCCAGTTATAAATGACTGACATCAAGAATTTCACACATCAGAAGTGGTAGATTGTAGCCAACGTAATAAAGGGCATTTGCATGTTCTTAAAAGTAATGAGTATTAAGCAAGAAATACTGAAAAAAAATTAACTATTAATCTCACTTAAAATGCTTTGAAATCACAGTGAAAGCAGACTAAACAGGAAATAAGCATTAAAAATGCAAAATGATAAAAATAAAACCCTTGAGAAGTATTTCTTTGAAAAGACTAGTAAGTTGAAATTTTGGGGAAGCAAGGAAGAACAAATCAAAGCATGTGAAAAATAATGTGCTTTTTTTTCTTTTTTGTTTGTTTGCTTAGGTTTTGGCTTTTTTGGGACAGGGCTTCTTTATATAGGCCTAGCTATCCCGGAATGCTCTAATAAACCAGACTGGCCTTGAGCTCACAGAGAGCTGCCTGTCTCTGCCTCCCGAGTGCTGGGGCAAAGGTGTGGACCACCACCACCTGACATGGATTTTTATTACCAACAGGAAGGAGATCTGCAAAATGTTAAGGTAATACTATTTATAAGTTCTAACAATAGATTTGGAACTCTGGACAAAATTTATAATATCTGAAGGAAATAAAAAGAATTCAAAATCCCACCATTAAACTAATTCCATGTGATTTTACAGATGACTTATTCTAAATCTTAAGGAAGTATTATTATTTTTCTATTGTTCATTCTGGTACTGAGCACTGACTCCAGGTTCTTGGACATTGTAGGCAAGGACTCTACCACTGAGCTACAGCTCAAGCTGAAGCATGTTTTCAGTAGATAGCATCTGATATGATTGTATAACAGCAAATACTGAGATCAAGTTAGATGGCTGATGTGGGAGTCCCCTCTGTGTGTTTCTTGTATTGGTTAATGAATAAAGAAACTGCCTTGGCCTGATAGGGCAGAACTTAGGTAGGCGGAGAAGACAGAACTGAATTCTGGGATGAAGAAAGCAGAGTCAGAGAGATGCCATGGATCCACCAGAGATAGATGCTGGGAATTTTACCCAGTAAGCCACTGCCATTTGGTGATACACAGATAAATAGAAATGGGTTAAATTAAGATGTAAAAATTATCTAATAATAAACTAGAACTAATGGGCCAAGCAGTGATTTAATTAATACAGTTTCTGTGTTGTTATTTAGGGTCTAAGCTAGCTGGGCATCAGGACAAACAAGCAGCCTCCTTGCAACAGATGGCAGCCTACGTGTGAGTCCTCAAATCATTCATTTGAGCTAATGGACACAAAAATCAAGGGTCCTAAGTCAAACATCTACATCGTGTGTTTTATTCAAGTATTAGGTAAATAAATTAAATTCCAGTAAGATTGAGCAGTGCAGCTCTTTACACTCTTGGTTTACAGCTAAGTCCTCTGCTGATAGGCTTCAGGTAATGCCATGCATCTAAGTACAACAGAGAAGAGGTGGCAAGATTGTAAATGCTAGGCATGGTGGATGACTTCTAGGCAACAGCATTGTCCTTGGGGCTGAAACATATATGAACTCACAGAGATTGTGACAGCATGTGCAAGACCAGCAAAGGTTCAAACCAGACAAAATCCCAGCACTCAACAGGGGAAGGAGACACAAAATCCCACCCCTAACCAAGAAGATATTTGCAACTAATACATGCTGGGAAGGGAAAACCAGTTTTCACCAACAGAGTGCCACTGGGTATCTCAACAACACTCTCCATATTCAGTAGTTAGCCAACAAAAAGGGACTCCATGTTTTTCTTTGTGTAGTTATTTTTCTTTTTTCTTTTTTTAGTCTCCGTGCTTTGATTGATTGGTGTGTGTGTGTGTGTGTGTGTGTGTGTGTGTGTGTGTTTTAATAGAGGGGGAAGAGTACATGAAGTTGGGTGGGTAGGAAGACAGGAAGGACCAGGGAGGAGTTGAGGCAGAGAAAACAACAACAAAGATAGAGAATATGCAAAAAAAAAAATTCTGGTAATTTTTTAAAATGTGACAGAAAATGTAGTGTTAGACCCACATCTGAGGAAAAGATGACAGTTCTGGGAAAGACAGAAAGTTTAGTTAAGGAATAGCTTTCTCTAGGGGCTGATTAGGAATGAAAAAAGTTATATTTAGCCTAATTAAGATTAAGCAAAAGTTGCTAATTAGGTTGGAATTTTTGAGCAGCAAAGGTAGAGAAGACCTCTGGACTTCAGATTCATGTCTGATGCAGGAGAGGGTGCAGACTGGAATGGAGGCATGACGGAGCATGGCAGCTACGGAACATCTTGTCTTCAGACCTTTCCTGGGTCTGTGACAGCCGATACCTTGAGGAGAATTTGGTTCCCATCCTTTTGGCAGAGGTTGAGGGTACTTCTGTGTATTTCTATTTGTGTATTTTATCGAGTCACATTTTTAGGCACGAGTTGATGGCATTCCCTATTAGAATACCCCATTGGATCGACAGTTAGAGCTGATGCGGTTCACGGTGGGCCTCCTGTTCTTAAGCTGACAGGAGGGTTCTGTGCCCATCGTACACACACACACACACACACACACACACACACACGAAGTTGAGGAGCGCAGTGGAGGATGGCTTCGAGTCACTCAGCTAGTGACAAAACTGCCATCTGCAGTTGGACCTGCCAAGCCCCACACAGACTATGGAAGCAACTTATCTTTCCATGGCTAGACGTTGGCCATAGAAATTAGACATAAGCTCTTGAAAATATTTTCTTGCTTGGAAATGAAGTACAAACTGTAGGGGTTTAATACTATTAGAGTTAGGAGGACCCCAATGCAAACTATAGACCTAGAAAGGAAAACTCACTTTCCCTAGGCAAACATCTCGGGTTTCACGACAAAGGCACCTAGACCCTGTTCAGCTGTTCCCAAGGTCAGACTGTGCCAAAGGTGAACAAACTTTCAAGTCAGCTGCCACAGTCCTGGTCCTCCATCTCCTCCTTGGCTTCTGTTAGGTCTCCCCTCTGGCCCACAAACCCTTAGGAGAGGGCTCTCCTCCCCACTGCTGCCCTATCCACCATGAGATGGCAACATTCAGGCTACAGCCATTCAAACTTTCGAGTCCTCAGATACCAAGGCTGTGTTGGCTTCCACAGCTGCAGCAGTGGGGAGCAGTTTCCCTCCCCAACAACTGCCAGCCTGGCTCATCTGTGCCCCAGGGGTTGCGCTTATGACACGGAAGCTTACAAAATATTTTTGAACAGGTCTGCCAGGTTCCACACCTGCTCCACCCCCACGAAAAACAGGCAGCCACACCCTACCAGTGGCAAAGACGAAACCCAGCCATGTGCTCTTTCTTTTTCTCTTACTCTTTCTCATAGTTTCTGTCTCTGCCCAAGCCTTATCTCTTTCCCAAATGTGAAAAAGCTCAATTCATGTGAACGGGCACAAATACGGGCAGCTCCTGTTCACGCATGCGTATGCACGCACGCGCTCGCCCACGTGAAGATACACTAGGGAAGGACTAAACAGGCAAAATGTTCTGCTGTGTTTGGAATCGGCTTGCGGGCCTTTAAAGTGCCAGTCACAGTTTATGACTGCTCCAGCTGCATTTATAAAATTCTAACCGCTGGAATTTGCCTCTCGGGACTTGAGAAATTCAAGATAAATTGTAATGTTTGAAATGGAATCAATCGGTTTGAACTGCAGAGAGTGCCGGTCATCATAGAAGTCTGTCTCTGGTCCTCGAATGTCAGGTGTCACAGGTCTTTACTTGGATACAGAATCACTTGTGAGGGGCTCTCTTAGCAGCTGTGCACAGATAAAGTCCACAAGAGTGCACACAGACTTGCAGAGCTAGGTGTCAGGATATGCAGCACTTGCCTGGCCTCTTGACATGATGCCAAGCATAGTTCTACGTTTTCATTCCCCCCCCCGCACCGCATGAAATATGATTCTAAACTTAAGTCAAGCACTTCCGTACTGAGCCAAGCACGTGTGTGAACACTTCCATTTTCTCTTGGTTAATTTTCCTCAAAACCAGAAAGGTTAATTAACACTGTGTCTAAAATCACACAGCAAGGGAATGAGAATGCCAGGCAAGGACTGGGTCTCCTAATCCAAATAACATGCCTCTCCAGAATAGGTACTGATGTGCAAACCACCTTCCCGTGTGCTACTGCATCTTTCATGTTTTCACCTGTATGTCCCCTCTGTCACTCACCACTGATGGATGGCCTTCTCCTTAGAGAGGTACATAGTCCACTGGTTCTACTAAGCAGAGGCAAGTTATGTCACCTAGTACCAAACAGCCACCAGCTTCTCCCCAGGGAGATTTACCTCCCCCTGAATTCTGCTTTGCTCTTCACACAGAAATAAATCAAGCCTGTAGAATTCTAGGCAAATTCCCAGGCTACTTCAGAAGGAGATTCATCCCCTTAAACTTAAAACCAATGGGACCTTCTAAAAATTCAATGTCATTAATGTTCTAGGGAAGATTTCTGATTTATGTTCATGTGCGTTTGTGTTTTCTCAAAAAATTTATCTTGCTCCTTCAAATCTCAGAATTCAATGTATCCTTTAAGACTTAATCTCTTTGTTCTGGGAGCCCACCCAGCCCCATGGCCAGTTTGCTCTTCTTCCCCTCCAACTCTATAGGATGACTAGGAAAAGAAGCTTCCATGCGTTCTAGAGCAGTGTGTGAAAGTCTCAAGAGGAAGGGGGGGCTTCTAGATGCGTGCATGAGTGCATAGAGGGTGTGTGGTTGGTGAGTTCGTTGGTGGGTTAGTTGTAATGTTTCCAGCAATGGTCATATCTCCTTTATGTTACTGGACGTTGTGAGAGTAAGCTTGGCTTCTGAGCTGTCTCCACTCTCCCTTCCAAGGGCAGTTCTTGTTTCCTGCATTGCTTTAGTGAGTGTTTGCTGTTGGATTTCTAAGCTGTTCTTTTACAGTTATGACCCTCTTGAGGCTCTCTCTATTTGAAAATCTACCATGGTTTCTGTCTCCCTGTCCAGACTTAAGGAGTTTGACACAGAGAGCATTCACATATTTTCTAGCTCTGATAGCATGTAGTATGTTACCGCACAGTAACCCTTTATTACAGACTGGCTGCAATTGCATGATGATTTTTCTCCCTCATTAATTAAACATGTTATCTTCTTTGCTATACAGCACACACACACAGAGCCACATCCAAAACTGGACACTGGAGAAAGACTGAAAAATGTCACATATAAAATATTCATAATCTCAATGACAGGGAAAGGACCCAGACATTAATCTAAGGTAACCAGGCCCAGGTTGAGTGCTGTAGCAATTTAGACAATACCTGATGGTTCACATCTAAGTCTTCAGCTTTGAAACTGAGGTCTTCAAATGTGACTAAAGGATTGAGTTCACAAACAGAAAACCAATAACAAAAACTGGCTGATTTGGTTATTCTTTTCCTCTCTCTGCAGTGATTACATGCTCTAATATCCAGACAAGGAGCATTTGTGTCATCAATTAATGTCAAGAGAAGCCAAAATGTTTTAAAGACCAAGACTCAATCACTAAATGATTCTGTCTTAAATTATCATATGTTTTTATTGTGTTAACACTGAAAGAAGATCACAAAAGTAATACACACACATTTATTTTTAAACTATACTACTTCTAGTTAGGAAATACAGACATTATGGTGAAATTAATAATCTAGTTTTGGAAATAGACAAGAAAATAAGCAATAACAGCACAGCCTTGGGATAATAACTGTGCCTGCTTGCTGCAGAGCCGCCCCTCTTGTTGAACTATTTAATTTATAAACACAAAACTTCTAGTGTATTCTTTATTATCACACACAAATAAATAAAAATAGACCCTGAGGTAATTAAAATGTGTTCAACATACTTAAGCCCAAATCTAGCTGACTTCAGAGCCAAGAACTCTTAGCTATGACACTGGCTAATTTACCTGCAACCCCAGATC
The DNA here is from genome assembly GCA_001685095.1 of Ellobius talpinus. Taxonomy (NCBI): domain Eukaryota; kingdom Metazoa; phylum Chordata; class Mammalia; order Rodentia; family Cricetidae; genus Ellobius; species Ellobius talpinus. The sequence continues at coordinate 7,107 of LOJH01065025.1, forward strand.
CCTGCCCTTCATACATCCCTGGATTTTCACTATTGAAAAAAAAACTGTAGCGAAGTAAGACAAAGAGAAGAAGAGTTTAGACTATACTCAGCCTTGCTAGGGTGCTTGTTAGGAAGCTGCTTCGCCAGTTTCAGTGTTCTGCTCCTCCCTTTTTTGAAAGGAAATACATAAAAACCCCAAAATGCATTTTCAGGACAACCTAACTACAGAGCATTTTTTTCAAGGAAAAAGATTTTAGGCAAAGTAGTCCTGGGAGACCAACAGAGCTCTTAAAAGCACGCTGCTTGGGGCATAGCAATGTGGCTTGGCTGGAAAGAGCAAGTTGTTTTACCTCACGTATTTGAGTCCTCATACCCTGGGGTCTGTTTATATGCAAAATAAAGTATGACTTCTTAGTCCTCCATACACACACACACATAGTAAGAAATTAATACTTTGCATTTCAGTGTAGATAAGGCAATATAACTCACAGTTCCAAGCAGTGGACACAAAACTATACCTTCCAGATTCTAGAATGCATCAACTTCTCTGTTGATAACTTTTAACTTAGGCAGAGTGAACGCACAATAAAATGCACAACTAAGGACCTGCAAGACAACTCGACAAATAACACACTTGCCTCCTCCCTGAGAATCTGAGTTTGATCCTCAGACCCCACGTAGCAGGAGAACCGAATCCCTCATACTGTCCTCTGACCTCCATATGTGCACCATGCACAGACACTAATTAATTGAACATTCAATCCATAGTTATTAACTGTGCAGTTCCACGAGTGTGGAAAACCTCATTCATCTGTATGCCCATTGTCATCACCCTGTAAGGTTCCTTATTTCCTTTTCTAGGCCATCTTTTCCTAACAGCTGTGTGGACTAGTCCTCCCTGTTCTTAACCTTCTAAATGAATATATTCACCATATATATATATATATATATATATCTGTTGCATCTACTTTCTCCAGCTTGCATATAGTTGAGAGTCACTCATGCTGTCCTATGGACATTCGCATTGTTTCTAGGCTTTACTTTTCATTAGTAAGACAGCTAGAAGCAGTGAAAGCCTCCTGGAGGGCTTTCGTGTGTGCTGAATAAGCAGATAGTAGAATTGCTTGGTCATGAACACATTTGTGTTTATAAGAAACTGCAGAGCCCTTGGTGGCTGTGTCATGTCACTCCTCCCAGCAGTGTGTGATGGTTCTAGTTGCTCCATGTCACCACTAGCATTTGGTGCTGTCAATCTCCTTAATTTCTCTCATTTCTAGCGCATCATTTCCTTGCAGATTTGATTTTCAGCATGAATTTTTCTCATATGCTTATTGGCTATTTGTACATATTCTTTTGTAAAATTTTCCATTTTGCACACCATCATTTATTTTCTAATCAGCTCATCAAGTGACTATGTTTAGCTTCTTATTTGAGAATCTAGGTACTGTGACAGATTTGCCAAGATGCTGTCTTCCTGAATGTCAAGGACCATATTTTCCTTAGTTACAGTGTCTTACCCTTTGCAGCTACAGTCTACACATTTCAAAAGCTGAAGAAGAGATCAGCAAGCCTAGGCCTAACAATGTCACATATGGGGCCACCAAATCATTGAACTTGCTGGCCTCAGCTCATGGCAATAAACCTTTACTGTTCTTATATGGAGGCTTGACACAGTCTTGCATAGTTTTTCAAGTATGATATTCAATAAGCAGCCAACAGCTTGATAAGAATGGAGCAAACTGAAGTTGCTCTTAGATGGCCAGGGCTAAAAAGGGGTCTAAGGCCACAGAGTGCAATGTTCTATGGAGATGTAGGATAAAACTTCTCCTGGGGAGGTGCAACATGCACATCTACTCACCCCAGATAGGGAGCCTATAACAAACCAAAGTATGGATACTACCAAAGCCCAACTTGGTGAAGCAATGAGTTTTATTGGGGTTACCTCCAGGACTTTGTGAAAGAACTGGAATTGGCACAGGACCACCCAAGACCAAGTTCTCAGCATAATGAGATTTATTTCCTCCAGAGGAAAAAAGGGCAGGGTATAAGAGATAAAGACAGGAGACAGCGGTCAAGGAAGAAGGGAAACGGAACAAGGGAGAGGGGAAGGGATATTTGCCCCAGATGGACAAAGGACTGCCTCTGGACAGAGGAGACAGATGTGTCCCATAGGCAAATCACAGTTTATAAAGGGAAAGGGGCAAACCCCATGTTTGAATGCGTTGGTTAATTTTGATTGAACAAGTTAATTAGGTGAGCCAAAGGAGGCTTTTGACTGCTAGATCTTAGATCTTAGTCCTTTGATAGCTGAACCTTCATGGTCAGCCTTAGGAGGAGATAATCTAACGGTGTTTAAAAAGGGGAAGAAGGATGAAAGGAATACCCTTTCAGCACCATGTTTGCCATGCTCAGGTCTGCTAAAGCCTTCAGTATGGATAGGGGGGTTCTTTACAGAAGTAGACATGACTCACAACTACGTCATCTAGGCCCACTCCAGCATGGGTAACAGCTCACAAACACTGGAAACCTGGAGCTTGGTGCACAGCCTGTAGGCAGCTCAAAAGGTTAAAAGGTGTCCTTTCCAAGTGACTCTGGTCTAACCCTGTACCTGGCAGCTCAACTGATTTCTGCTTCTTCAAGGCAGCTGGTCCAGAGTCTACTTTGAAGCTTTTCTCCTCCAAGAATCTTCTTCACAGCTCAGCTTCCTTCTGCCTGAGAGGGACTCTTAGCTTTTATTGTATACCCTGATCAGTTTTGGGAACTTCCTGGAGTTATTTAGAGATGTTTACTTCCCTGCTTTAGGATCTTCTTTGTGGTGCAGAATGATACTCTCTCTGAGGAAACAGTTACACAACAGAGTGGAAAAACCCAGGAATAAAATAATTTCCAGTCCCACAATCAGAACACGGGTCATTTTTCTTAGGACTTAGATAGAACCCCTTCTCATACCATTATTCATTTAGAAAGAAGAATGTCCTGGCAGACAGTCTAAATTGAAAAAGAAAGTCCAAACATGGTAGATGTCTATGAAAGCACTAACTAAGGAAAACTATAACTATTTGTCTTCAATTCTTCAAAGACCCCAGAAGGATATAATATTACCTAAGTTAACAGGAAGTGCATTGTAAGCAACTTCCAAAACTCTAGAACTAACAGAGATGTATTGCTGCCTGGACAGTCACCCAGAGTTCTTCTGTAACATTAGGGCATCCATCTTCAGCCTACAGGTTCATAGTATCCAGCAGACTTTTCCATGAGGTAGGAAATTTCAAAGATAGTTCCACCTATACTGGCAGTTTCTCAGTCACTTTCTACTCTGTTCTGCAGAAGGTCTGGCAGTCTCTTTCCTGAAGCAGGAACCCTGAAGGACTGTCTCACTCTTAGGCAAGTTCAGCAGTCATTTTTCTGTGGGTCCTGCATGTCCAGCTCATACAGCA
>LOJH01065029.1:0-10523 GCA_001685095.1 Ellobius talpinus
CTTCTTCAGTTGAGAATTCTCTGTTCAGATCAAAGCCCCATTTTTGATTGAGTTTTCTATAAGTAATACCCTACTTTGTTTTCTATAACAATATCCTACCTACTTTTTTGAAATTTTATTTCATATATGTGATCTTAATATTAATAAATTTGCATATAAGGCAAGGTTTAAACATTTCAAAATTTCTAAGAGATGTTGACTGATGAATGTTTACTAAACCAGTATATTAAAAAATCTTTAATGACAGCATGAAAATTATCTGATAAGTTTTGTTTTTTATGGAACAAACCTGAGTTTCTTCATATATAAATGCTGAACTATTTAAAATCAGTATTCTTTATTTGCTGTAAGATGCATTGTAGGGCATGAACCACAGAAATCAGCACTTCTGTGTTGGTGCAGTTCAGGTTGTATTTCCTACCTTGTGTCACATCTATACATTTTAAGGAGCTTACTGGAGAGCTGGAGAGCAATGCAGAATGTCCAGTGTAGCACATGGAGAAGATTTGGCAGAATGAATAATCAGAGAAAATAGGAGAGTATGAGAGGTGCATGCAGCCTGATTCATGCTGTGGAGTGACTGCCATCTGAATGGCATTGAGCTGTTGTTTACATCTCTAAAAAGCACAATTAAAGCAGTACCTAAGTGACACTGAACAAACCATTTTCATTTTCAACAGAATAAAAGCCTTCTTTATATAATTTTCCCGAATTGGAAAATATTACTTCCATAAAAGTGAAAGCAAATCATACTAAAAATGTATGGATAACTTGGGGGAACCATAGAAATAATTTCTGTGAGAAATCAGTTTTACCTTTCAAAAACTAAAACAATGAAAATAGGGAATAAATATTGTTCGAATGGAAATTCTATTTTATATACACTTGCTAGGAAAAAGTTATGTGGATAGAAAATACTTTATAAAGGAATGACAAGTCTGATATCTATCATGATAACATGTCTGATTCTTTTATTTTAATTATTTGTGTGTGTGTGTGTGAGTGTGTAAGTGAGTGCACATAAGTGCAGGTACCAGTGGAGGTCAGGACATGGCATTGGATTATCTCAAGCTATAGTTACAAGTGGTTGTGAGCTGCCTGACACGGGTACTGGGAATTGAACTTTGTCCTCTGCAAGGGCAACATGTAAATCTATGTTGGTTTAAATAGGAATGGCTGGGTTTAGGAGGTATGACCTTGGCAAAGGAGGTGTGGTCTTTTTGTGGGAAATAATGCACTAAGGTAGGCTTTGGAGTTTCAAGTGTTGAATCTAGTCCCATTGGTCTCTTTCTTCCTGCTGTCTGGGGATTTGGATATAGAACTATTAAGCTACTTCTCCACTACCATGTCTACCTGGATGCCACTATGCTTCCTGCCATGATGATAATGGACTAAACCTCTGAACTGTAAGCCAGCCCCAGTGAAATGTTTTCCTTTATAAAAGTTGCCGTGGTTGTGTTGTTTCCTCACAGCAATACAACAGTGACTAAGATATATTCTTAAGCATCAAGTCATCTGTCCACTTCCTCTGGTTCTGTTGTTTAGTCTCTTATGGAGTGACAGAGGTGAGATTTGATGATGACTCAGTGAGTAAAGTGATTGCTGTGTAGCCTTGACAACCTGAGATTGAATCTTTAGCATGTACATTAAAAGCAAGATCAGTGATATGCACATGTAATTTCAGAGCTATAGAGGTAGTGACATCAACATTTACAGAACTTTCTGGCCGGACAGTCTTGTTCATTGGTGAGCCTTAGTTTCAGTGGGAAACAGTCTCTGTCTCAAAAACTAGGTCAGAAAGTGTTAGATGAAGGCACCAGATGCTGATTTCTGACATCCACATACAGTTGTGCACATATACATCTTCCTCAGCATGAGAGATATGGAAAATGAGGGACTGGAGAGGTTGCTAAGTATTTAAGAGCATCCCATGCTCTTGTAGAGAAGCTGACTTTGGTTCACAGCACCCAGGTCAAGCAACTCACAACCATATAAAATTCCAATTCCAAATATCCAGTGTTTCTGGTCTCTGTACCTGTCAACCTACCCATAGTACAACATCTTCCACCATGGACACAGTTTATAATTTCTAAAATATTGCATACAATATTCAAGGTATTAGGCATCCTGATATGAACAGCAGTGACTATGACAAGTGAGAAACAAAGGAAGTGATATCTTTGCTTGGTTTCCCTACCTGAGTCCTTATCATATGGCACACTAATGGGGAGATGAGGCACACAAGATCATCAATGTGATTTTATAGACATTCTGAAAGCCTAAAAAGGCCATAATTAAAAGATGAAAGAGAGTGTGACAGATAAAGTTCTAGGCAAATGCAACCCTTATGTCTGAAACTGACATTCACATGCACATATAAAGAAACTAATCACCAGGGAGGAAGGCTATCTACTGTTGACACAGGGTGGGGGGGAGTTCAGAGATTAAAAAGGTGTACTTATAGAAGAGCTGGGCATGGTTGCATGAGCTCTTATAACCACAGCATGCTTTGAGATAGATCTAATCTTTAAACATTGACCTCATTGGACATTGAGAAACCTGCCTCAGACTCAAGGAATTCATTGATGTGGCTCTGCCTGACAAATGGAATAATATCAAATATAATATCAAAGGTTTTCCTACCAACAAATTACATTATAGAAGGAACAAACCATGAAGATGTTCATAAGAACAAAAACATTCAGAAATCAATGAGATGAAATTTAAAATACCTACTAATAGGTGTGGATACTTTCTCCTTACTTTATTCTAGTCTAACTCTAGAATTGCATACTTTTCATTTGATTTTAGCATTGAATCTTATACTGATCATCTTATTGTTCAGAGTGCCTTGAATTGCTATACCAGTCTCTCAATATGCAACTCAAGAAAATAAGTGAACTTATTCTTTTTTCTTTCCACAATAATGTTCATTCATTTTTGAAATGCTATTCATTCAAAACTTGTCTTACTGAGGTACTTTTCTACCTAAGATCCTAGGAAGGACATTGAACTGGGATGTTTCAATGTCAGTTTCTTTTCCTTGAACTTGCAGATGTGATTATATGTCATTTATCTTGTGAATCTCTTCAAACTTTCAAGGCGAGCTTCTTTCTTCTTTTCTTCTTTCCTTCTTTCCCTTCCCTACTCTTCTATTTAAATTCTGAGCATTTTTTAATTGGGTACTCCTGTAATTGTAAGCCTCTGACCAGTGCCCTGCAATAAATAGAATTTAAGATTTGTATAGATTTACAGTTGTACAGCTTTTATGAAATGTTTTTTTTCTTCAAGTGGCTCAATGGTCCAGAGTATAGACTGCTCCTGCAGAAGACCTGAGTTAATTTCTCAGCACCTGAAAATCCAGAGTCATAGGAGGCAGTCTGCTCTCTCTCTGATCTCTATGGGCACTGCACTCATGTACACAACTCCCACGTTCCCCCACAGTCTCACATAATTTTTTAAGAGAAGAAAAAAACCCTCTTTTTTATCATGAGATCATTAATATTAAGGTTTAAGAAGTGCTAGAAAATTGCAGGTGTCTACTCACAGAAATAAGACAGGGTTCTTGGAAATGTGTAGGATTCTCGTTACACTTGACATCCTAAATATAGGATATATATCATATCCAATCCCTCAGAAGCACCATCAATTCACACAAAATAATTTAATTCAAATGAAAAAGAATATATCAAGAAAAATAATAAACTGAGGGCTTAGGGGATGGCCCAGCAGTTAATGGTTCTTGCCACTCATACAGAAAATCTACGTTTGGCTTCCAACCCCCATGTCAGGTGACTCAGAACTGTCTGTCTGTAACTGTATCTCAGGGCGATTGATTCAGTGTCTTCTGGCCATCACCACCATCTGCACTTATGTGCACACACAGAGACATACAAACATATTTGCCAAAATGTTAAAACATTTAAAAACAATATACTCATTTTTATGGAAACTCATTTGTCATATAAAGACAGTGACCATAAATTGTAGACAGTGTTGAGTTGACTTTGTTTCCTAATTCATTCAACTAATCTGTATCTTTTGATGGGGGAGTTGAGGCCATTAGTATTTAAAGTTGTCTGTTGTAGAAGATTAGTTTAAGATGTGTTACATTTGTTTGTGCTATAGAATATTTATTTAATGATGCAAAGATGTGTTGCATTATTTTATGCTTTACTTGTTTAACTCTGTGAAGCTGTGTTATTTGCCTGTCTACAACATCTGATTGGTCTAATAAAGAACTGAATGGCCAATAGCAAGGCAGAAGAAAGGATAGGCAGAACTGGAAGGAAGAAAGAATAAATAAAAGAACCAATAAGAAAGATCAAGGAGAGAGAGGAAGGAAGAGGACACAAGGGGCTAAGCCACCTAGTTACACAGCCAGTCACAGAATAAGAGTGAAAGTAAGACATACAGAAGGAAGAAAAGGAAAAAGCCCAGAGGCAGAAGGTAGGTGGGATAATTTAAGTTAAGAAAAGCTGGCTAGAAACAAGTAAAGCTCAGGCTGGGCATTGACAAGTAAGACTAAACCTCTTTGTGTATTTATTTGGGAGCTGAGTGACAGGCTCCCAGAGAACAAAGAGCCAAAAGACAAAACAACCAACAACAGTTACCCTTTCTCAAACGTAAGGGCAGAATAAAATATTGTGAATGCTAACCTGTTAGCCGTTATTTTGTCATAATTAATCATATTTAGAATGTTATTGCCACTCTGATAATTTAATTATGTGAATGTTGCTAGTAAAATTTAGCTTGTATTGATGTTAAATGGTAAGCATTTTGTTTATATTAAAGTGTTTTTTTTTAAAGTTTAGAGACAAAGTAAAGCAGAGAATCTCTTGTCCGGTTTTCAATTTGCCAATGCTGTCAATTACTTAAAATATTTTGCCACTATTTTTTCTTGAGATCTCTCCCCCTGCTGTGTGTGTGCATGTATGTGTGTATGTGTGTGTATTATGTGTGTGCTATACTTATTCATTTGGATATGTACACTTGTATCTGCAGGTACACCTGCCACTGGAGACCAGACGTCATCTCAGGATTATCTTCCTTGATCATTCTCCACCTTATTTTTTGAGACAGAGTCTTTCACTAAACTTGGAACATATGGATATAGTAGGAAAGCTGATCAATGAATGCTGTGGATATTCCTGTATTTCACCTATGCCTAGCACACGTATTACAGGTGCATACCTCTGTGTTCAGAATTTTGTATGTTGCAGGGATCCAACTCACAACTTCATTGTTCTATAGCAAGCACTTTATGCACTGAGCCATGTTTCTAGCACTGTTTTCTTGATTTGAAATCTTTTTGGTCCCAATGCAGCATATTTCATTCTTGTCTATGTTGTGCATGTAGCATATGACTCAATCCATATTCCTACATTGAAACAATAGACTGATGACAGAGGCGTCCCCAGCTTAAGCCATGTTAGTGACCTGCGTTCATGTAGAAACGAGGCTCATTGAACTTGTGATTGATGGCACCTTCTGCATCCATTTCACATTCAGAAAGAAAATGACAAATCTATAATTACCCTAGTCAATAGCATGCTGTTTCTGAAACACACCAGGGTAGAGAGAGATACCCTTATTGGCATATTGTTTTTGTGAACAATTAGGCTTCCTTTTAAGTCCCCAGTAGCCACAGCAAGAAGATAATACATGAAAAACAGACGGTGCCAGAGAGTTTGGACATTGGCTTGTGCTGTTAATAAAGCAGCTGGCTCCAGCAGAATTGCAGCTCTTTGTTGGCTGCTTTTGTTATTGTTAAGGCTGAACTGGAATTAATATAGTAGTTATAGCAGAGAACTGCCACAAGAGTGCTCTGAAACGGAGTCCTGCTAGCCAGTCCTGCTGATGGAGAGTCTCAACTATCTCAAGAAATATAACTTGAAAATAATTTTGATGATCCCTCTGCTTCTCTAATTAAAAAAGTTAGTTAGGGCCCATCTTATTTTGATAAGTTTTCAGTTTTATCTAGCTATAAGAAAGGAGTACATTGAAAGAAATGTCTTAATTATGTAGGTGTTGTTTGGATAACATGGATATATTTCTTTTTATTATTTAATCTCAATTATTTATCTGTTTGTATGTGTGCATCCATGAATGCCCATGGAATGTAAATGGGGGGGTTCAGAGGAGAACTTGTGGAGATTTGTTCCCTGTGGTCCAGCTCAGATCATCAGACTTGGCAGCAAGTGCCTTTACCTGCTCAGCTATCTCGCTGGCTATGCATGGATAAATTTAAGTAAGTTTTACATATACTGTTTATAACATTAGTAACAAGTATAAAAAATAACTGTATTTCCATTCAAAGCAGAAATTAAGATGCAAAGGCTTAAAGCAACTCAGAGTTACACAGTTTCAAACATCAGTCAGTCAGGTGAATCTAAGCCCTTGTGAATCTTGGTATCTCTCTGCTCTCGGATAGGTATTATGTAGTCCTGGAGATGATTGCTTAATTGATTAAATTATCTGACATGACATAACAAGCCTGTTCTTTATACCCCCAAGAAAACAGTATAATTACACTTGTCTTTACTGAATATAAGATCATGGTAGTGTTTAAAAACTACCAACTTTATTCAAGATAATTACTGCAGTTCATGGTTAGCTGGTCAAGGTAGATTTACTGTGTGTCCACAAATCAGCATAAGAATACAATTGTCTTTTTTTGTCAAAATAAGATATCTGTAGATAACAGAGACACAAGCATGAATTTAGTTATGGAATGGTTTATGAATCATTTAATTAGCCAGATATGGTAAAAAGTCTGCAATATCACTTTGAAAAATAAATTAATTTCAGTTTTATTTGAGCCTCATGTTTGTTTATATCTTTTGGAGTGGTCTACCAAAACAAATATAATCTCTACAGTATAATTATAAAAATTCTTAATTTACCATAGAGGATTATGTTTTACAGTGTCACTAGAACATATTTGTCTTTTTACCATCAAGAGGAACTTTGTGTCCCTTGAGTTCCTTCAGGTCAGGTCTAAGAATAACATAACACAGGTGTAAGAATCACATAACACTGCACATGGGCTACTTCTTTGTGAGTGAAGCAAAAGATAGTGGGTAGAAGATAAACATTTCCTGTCTGCAACTTTCACTCTCCTGTCTCAAATGGAAGAATTCTTTAATCATTGAACAACATCTGTTACTCTTGTTCCCGATGAGAGGCAGGGAGAAGAGCAGCAGATGAATGCCAGCCAGACTCCTCCATGTGAGAATAGATACTGGGGGAAAACTGCTGGCTGCTTACGATGCAGGCATAATAGCAGACGAGTCCAGGATCTGGGACACAGCAAGGTGATTGTCTGATCCATTATGTCAACTTAGAAACTGGAAGGAGAAACATACATACATCAGACCTTTGTGCATTTTAATATACCTTTTCGTGTGTGTGCGCGTGTGTGTGTGTGTGATAGTGAAGGTGATGGAAGTATGGATATCAGATCCTCTATAAGAGCACCATACACCCCTGCCCTTGGAAGCATCTCTCCAAACCCCCCACCCCAATCCTTTCAGTATATATTGATATAACATTTTCTCATTTAGTTTTCATGGTTTCAATCTGTACATCTATTTTTTCACATTTCACTGTGACTTTTAACTTTCTGTGTTGCATTAATAAACTATTGGAAAGCCTAAATGTTATCCACTTTTGTTCCTTCTAACTTTAGATGTCTGACAAACTAGATATTGAATTTAGAGTGTAGTCTATAGCTGTACTTAACCAGAAAACATCTTTACAACATATGAACAAAAGTGTTGGGCTTAAGTGGCAAGGAAATAGAGATCAATTCAGAGTAACTCATAATGTTTCTTTGAAGACACTTTAAAGTGAGGATAAATTGTTCAAATCACTTCACCGATTAAAATTTGAACCATGAGGTAAATAAGTTGAAGTGTGCAGTTTAGCTTTTGAGATGTGCACAGCTAAGTCTCTAACTGAGAAAGTTTACAAAACTAGTTCACATTTCAACAGATATCCAGTGTTAGGTCTCAAACCCAGGACAAATGGCTATCTGAGGTGCCCATTTAGCATATCAAAGCAGACTTGACCTCCAGGTTCTCCCAGTATGTCTCAGTGTCTACTGTTAGCATATCCTGATCCCTAATCTGAGCTCTGGAGTCCAGGGCTGCCCTTCCTCCTATAATTCTACCCTATAGCCATTTTGGCTACACTGGTCCTCTTTACCCTTTACCTTCCTGGCCTCTTGGTCTCCTGGCCTCCTTGCTTCCCCCCTCCTCTCTGAAGGGATAAAAAAAGGCGAAGTTGGTACCTTTCAGTGGGCTCTGCCAATATAAGCCACCAAACAAACATTCTGTGATAGAGTCTGTGCAAGAGGTTGATTGGGGTGGGGGGAGAGTGAAAGAGCAAAAGGCAGTGTTGGAGTGGGACAGACAGAGAGACAGAGCAGGGTAGAAACAAGAGGAAGAAAAGAGGCAGGAAAAGTAAGAGAAGCAAGAGACATAAGAGAAGAACAACAGGCAAGAAACAAGGGAGGAGCCAGAGAGCGAGCTGTGCCTGGTGGGTGCTTTTAAGGGGTGCACATGTCACATAGCTAAGGCTGGAAAGACACCTCGTGAGAGGTGATGGTAACTGCCTCAGTGGAAACTAACACCCTCTCCATTTCCCTCTTACGGTTCAGATCAGGGTTATGTACATTCTGGACTCTCCCAGATATCTCTGCCCATGACTGTGTTCTCCCTCTTATCTACAGTAACCATCTCTGTCATACCTACGAGCAGTCATGCCCTCCTTTTATTTTGGCTATTCACTTAGTCGCTGTGATCAAAAGATTTCTCAAGGAATTGAGATCATTTCCAAAGCGTGACAAGATCTACAGCAAGGGAACTTCAATGGGAACTTATATGCACCAGGTGTGTCTGTGGGCATCTGTGTGAGGAATTGTGTTACTTGCTGCTTCATATGGGAAGACTCAAACTGTCAAAAGAAAACCATTCTTGGACTGGTGGATTTAGACTGTATAATTGAAGAAAGCTAGCTGAGCATAGCACGCTGGGCAGAAGGCAGTATAGATGCACTGGTTTCTCCTCTGTTGTTGACTGTGGATAGAATGTGGCTTGCCACATGAGTTCCTGCCTTAACTTCTTCAAAGTATGGACTACAACCTGGAATTATAAGCCATATAAACCCCTTCCCTTCTCTCTAAGCTTCTTTTGGTCAAAGTATTTTTTCACAGCAACAGAAACAAAACCAGTGCATTAATCAAGACAGAAAGTACAAGGCTGGTTACTGACCTGAGGTTGTACTCTTGGGAAGACAAGGATGTCAGTCAGAGAACACTGTTGTGTATATAGCATGTGAATTTTTCTGTTAGGCACAGGACAATATGGGATGGATTCTTGTATCTGATAACATTATTGATAAAGAACAAAAATGTTCTACTGAGGAGTCTTGGCAGAGGAAGAAGTTTAAAAAATGGGATGGACGTAATGGGTTTTCTTCGTTTTGTACAGAAAAAGAATCTGTCACTACCTAGGACTTAACCCAGGGCCTCATCTATACCAGGCAAATGCTCAGCAGCTGAGCCATGCTATGTCCACAGAAAAGAGTTCTTAGGTGATTAACACCTGAGAAATGACATACCATTCTTTATAACTGTAGTATTCCAGGAGTCTTACTCCAACAGTATGTAAGTCTTTTGTGGTGTTAATATATATTTCTGGTTTTCAATCCTGGCTCAGTTCATCTGGGAGCTAAAATCTCCATTCCTAATAGGTGGTCATGAAAATAAATGCTTAATTTTTATAAACCAACTAAAACACTTATAATGGTGTCCAGCAACTCATAGGGAGTTGCTTTTTCTACTTCTTTATTCTTCAATTTTAAATAAATATTGTTATTATTTTATTGCTGTTTGGTTATAAATCTTTTAATCTAGCACAGTGGTTCTTAACCTGTGGGTTGTGACCCCCTTGGAGAGTCAAAGGACACTTTCACAGGGATCACCTAAGACCGTTGGAAAACCCAGATATTTACATTATAATTTATAACAGTGGCAAAATTACAGTTATGAAACAGCAACAAAAATAATTTTATTTGACTGGAGATCACCACAACATGAGGAACTATATTAAAGAGTTACAGCATTAAGGGGGTTGAGGACCACTGATCTAGTACATAGAGTGATGGGTTATGTGATATGTCATTACACATTTTCCCCAGCTGTTCCTCTCTCCCACTGACTTCTCCCTTACAGCCTTTCTTCCTCACTCTGATTCCCTATCTTCTCTCAATTAGTCCCTTTCTTCTCTCAAGAAATTAGTCCCATTACCCTCTTATTTACCACATCCATTAAAATGTCTTCTTACCCTCATATGATCCTCTTTCTAGTTTTTTGGCTTCCCCATATATAATGCACAACCATACACAGACACACACACTTTCATAATTGTAGCACATTTCTAATTGTTCTTAATAAAAACCTGGAGTCAGATATTTGATGGAGGAGGGTCATCTGTCTATGTGTTACTTTCATTGGTTAA
>LOJH01065030.1:0-10523 GCA_001685095.1 Ellobius talpinus
ATGGGGGAGGGAGTGGGCGTGGCTTGTCTCTTAAAGAGACAGAAAACCATTACGATGGTGTCAAGGGCTTGGTTGTGCTGGCTGGTCTTATGTCAACTTGACACAAATTAGAGTTGTCTGAAAAGAGGGAATCTCACTTGAGAAAATACTTATATAAGATCTGACTGTAAGGCATTTTCTTAACTAGTGACCAATGGCGGAGGGCCCAGCCCATGGTGGGTGGTGCCATCCCTGGGCTGGTGGTCCTGGGTTCTATAAGAAATCAGGCTGAGCGAAGCAGTAAGCAGTAATCCTACATGGCCTCAGCATCATCTCCTCGCTCCAGGTTCCTTCTCTGCTTGAGTTCTTATCCTGACTTCCTTAGATGACTAAACGCAATATGGAAGTGAAAGTCAAATAAACCCTTTCTTCCCAACTTGTTCCCCTACCCCGTGGTGTTTTACTGCAGCAATGGAAACCCTAACTAAGACAATGATATTAAGGAATCCATTTGGAGAGCTGACAAAGTCCTTTAGAGTCAGCCTCGGGGTCAAACTGCAGAGGTACAGAACCTTCAAGGCTGGGGTGAGACTGTGTACCAAATATCTGGGTAAATGAACAGATGTGACAGTTTAAGTGGACCGCATGGAGGATGGGGAACCATGCTGAGTAGACACACGTACCAGGAGGTCAAATGTCAGGTCAATAGGGCTGTCATCATCTGTGTTGTGTCCTTTTTATTGAAAAAAAATGGGTCCAGGCGAAGATATTGCACCCCTTCTTGGTTCGGTGTGTTTGATAATTTCTTGGGCCTGGCTTTCCTGACATGATTTTAATGTGCTCAGTGTATCTGTGATAAGCTTAGAGGGTGGTGCCCTTTAATTATAGGAATATTATTTATCAGTCTGAGCCTCATGGTTGTTGCTGGGACAGGTGAGTGAGTACACAATGAGACACAGAGTCATTGTGCCTCTGCATTTGTACCCAAAATGGAGCCCAAATCTGCCACATAAAATGGAGCCAGTTACCTAGAGCAAACACAGCCTGAAAGACACAGTTTCACACTATGCAGATTTATTAATTTAGAACATGGCACAGCCTGATCTCAGTAAGTAGCTCAGGCTAGCCTTAAACTCATGATCCTCCTGCCTTAGCTTCCCAAGATCGACCGTTACAGACATGTGTAAGCAGAGTCTCTCTGTGTCTGGGCAGTTGCTCCCAAATAACCACACAGAGACTTATAAATTATAAATGCTAGGCCCATAACTTAGGCTTATCTCCAGCCAGCTCTTATACCTTAAATCAACTCATTTCTATGAATCTACATGCTGTCCCGAGGGCTCATTTACCTCATCTAGGAACTTCCCATGTTGCTTCTTCAGCTCTGATTTGAGACTCCTCAGACTCTGCCCTTCTTCCCTGCATTCTCCCTGCCCCCCAAATCCTTCCTAGCTAGCAGCCAATCAGCTTTTTATTAACAGTGAGAACAACACATTTCCACAATGCGCAGAGGGACACACAGACAGCAGACACACAGACCTTCCTACTCAGCTCTGAGAATTAGTCATCATTAATTACTTATTTTGATCCGAATACTGGATACAGGATCTTATACATACTAGAGACAAGGACCCTACCATTGAGATAAATGCAGTTTTGACTTCTGACACTTTCAACTAATGATAGATTTGTTGAGATAACTCCCTATTCTTGGTATAAGGAGCGAACATCCTCAGTTCTTCCCTTGTTCACTGTGTTGATTCCTGTGCCCTCACTGCTGTTGAATTTCTAAAGGGTCTGGGCCATTGGTCACACCATCTGAGTTGAAGTCCAGTTTTTCAATGGTCTTTAACTCAAGACAAAGTAGTAGCAAGAACTGCCCGCAGGGAGCTGTTGCATCTAGGAATGCTCTTCCTGGCCGAGCTGGAGGAGCATCCCTGGCACCATGTGCATCATCCTGCAGCCAGCACAGTCCCCTTATTCTTCGCCTGTTGACTCAGATGCGTGAGGACCCCTGAGTGCAAGATGACATCTTAGCTTCTAGCTCAATGAAATCATTGTTGTCATTGTTCTCTGGTGGAAGCATTCCTGCCCGGACCCAAGGCCTTTGGCCTAATGGAGCCAAGGTCGTGAAACTGGGAAGCAAATATTTGGCTCCCTGGGGACAAGGGAGAGTGAGCCAGCTCCTCCTTCACTCTTTTGCAGCGAGACAAGGAAGTGGCACTGTTTTCTTGCTATGGATGAAGATAAGCACGTTTGACCTTTTCTTCTCACTGAGAAACAAATGGATCAACGAAAATAATAGAAATGTGTGCATTGCTAAGCGGTGACTGGAGCCTCTGATTGTCTGCTTTTCTTCTGCATTAGCCACAACAGTAGCGTTTCTGCCGTGCCTCGGCGGCACACGTGGGACTAGAATCCATTCTTTTCTGTACCCATGTACCAACGGGGTAATCTGCATTTCACCCACATAGCGTGTCATTCATTTAGTTACTACCTCATCCACACATCCCATCGTTCACACATTTCCCCCACCCCATCACTCATTTGTTTATTTATTTAACAAGTGATTATTGGGGAAAAAAAACCAAGCAACAATTTTCTGAGCACTGTTCCAGATGTGGTGGTTATCCCTGTGAACCGGGCATATAACTATCTGTTGTTACTCACCTTGACACAACTGCACCCCAGAGAACGTGCTGGATCAAGGATCCCTCATGGTCCTGACCCGGAAGTGAAAGGAACATAGGCTTTTTAACGCCCTCCCTTACCACGGCTTGATACACTGGTAACTGAATGAACGTGCAGTTGCCAATGAATAGTGACAATATCCTTTCGAAGGAGCACTAGACTCTCCTCTTGTTTCTCATAAGAACTGAAGGTTACACCTGGGTGTGGTGGCGCACGTCTTTAATCCCGGCCCTGGGGAAGCAGAGACAGGCGGATCTGTGATTTCGAAGCCAGCCTGGACTAATGTGTGAGTTTCAGGACAACTAGGGCTACACAGAGAAACTGTTTTAAAATAAAAAAAAAGAACTTAAAGCGTCACACATGGTTTCCCAAAGCTGAGCTTGACTCCTTGAACTAGAATAAGACATTTTAAACTGGAATAAGAAACTGCAGTGACAGAATTAAAGAACAAGGTGATATGATCTTGTAGATATGGAAAAGCTCTTTTTAAAAATAGGGTCTTAATATGTAGACCATGCTGGCCTGGAACTCACAGAGGTCTGGCTGCCTCTCCCTCCTGAGTGCTGGGATCAAAGGTGCCCACCATCAGCAAACACTTTATGAACTTCCTGATAACAGGTGTTTGGCAAACAATATAGAACTTCCTCAACGCTCATCTACAAAAGGTGTGCAATGGCTATCCCAGTCCACTGGGCAGTCATGATGACTTTCCCCTGACGCTAGGAGCAAAGTTGTTCTCAGAGTGCTCGTGAGCACAGAGGTTCTAGACAGTTCTGTGTCAATGAAAAAAGAAATGCAGAAAGATCTGGAACAAAACAAAACTGTCATTCTTCATGGATGGCATTCTGTGGCTTTAATCCCAGCACTCAGAGACAGAGGAAGGTGAATCTCTGTGAGTTTGAGACCAGCCTGGTCTACAAAGCAAGTTCCATGACAGCCAGGGTTATTACACAGCGAAACCCTGTCTCAAAAAACCAACAAAACAAAACAAAAATCCTGTGGGATATACAAAACCATTCTAGAATAAACAATGTAGAGTGATAGAATTTACATCCCCATGCATTAGCCATGAAAATAAAAATTAAAGACAAACACTCTTATCTAACCTATCTCAAAAACATTTATACTTGGGAATCAATCTAATAAAATATGTGCAATTTTATTAAAACATAGAAAAACAGAAAACACTGCTGATAAAATGAGAGAAGTCCCAAATAAGAGCACTGGTTTCTGCTCACAGATCAAGAGACTTAATGTTGTTATGGTGTCCATTTCCACAGCTGAGCTCAGATGAAATGCAATCTTTATAAAAATCCCAGCAGGTTCCTAAGAACAGAAACTGATGACATCATTCTAAATGCCAAGATTTTCAAAGGATCCAGAGTATTCAAAACAGTTTTGAAGAGAAGCGCAGCTAGAGAAACACACGACCAGATGTACAGCTGACTTCAGAGATACAGGGATCAGGCAACTCAGGGAAAGGTGGAGACACAGATCACGGACACAGGTGCACAGTCTGGATGCAGGTCTGGTCACGTGTGCCCATCTGGCTTGGAACTCACCTGCCAAGTCCGCCGGATGGAGAAAGCAAAGCCTTTTACGGAATTTCTTTAAAGATGTATTTTATGTGGATGAGTGTTTTGTTTGTTTGTGTGTCTGTGAACTATGTCCACATGCCTGGTGCCCAGCATATTCAGGAAAGGGTTCCAGATCGCCTGGAACTGGAGTCATGAGAGGTTGTGAGCTGCCGCGTGGGTGGTGAAAACCTGACCCTGGTCCTCTGTGAGAACAAGTGCTTACATCCTGAACTCTCTCCCCAGCCCAGCAGTCTTTCAGAAGAGATGTTTTTTGGGGGGGACACTTGAGAGGTGATGGCAACAGTTAGGATTACACATTATTTCTGCAGAGCCTCCCACCTCCTGTGTCAGGCTCAACACCTCTAAACTCTGAGGACACCGGCACTCATGAACCTACACACACACACACACACACAATATTAAAAACAAATGTTTTGATTCAATTGAATATATGTAGGTAAATTAAAAGGAATCTGACTTCTTTTTAGGCTTCTACATCATTCAAATGGACGGTAGCCCTGAATATCCTGTTTCTGGAAGAAAAATGTAGAAAAAAATACGAATGACCCTTGGGTAATCAAAATGTTCTTGTGCAAGACATAAATACACTATAAAGTAAAGCACACTTAAGTATGGACATGCACACTTATAGACTTGGCTAATCCGAAGGCTGAGGTGGAGAATAAATTGAGCCCAGGAATTTGAGCTCCGCCAAGGCAACACAGCATATCGAGTGGCAGGGGCTGGGGATGATAAACAGAATTTGAATTTCATGAAAATTGAAAATCTCTGTTCCTCAAAAGATTAAGAGATTTAGATAATTAACAGGCAAGACCGGGAGGAGAGCTTTGCCGCACACACAACTACAAGGCTAGGATCCACGTTGAACAACTCCAAACTAATAGCCGCACTTCAAGACAAACAAGCCGTGGACATCACACAGGAACAAGAGGATGAAAGGCGCTTGGCGTCGTGCGTCAACACAGGTACCAATTAAAAGTTCGGTGAATATCATTAGAACGATGGCCACATTAATGAGAGCACCATGAGGAGAACTCAATGCAGCCTCTGCTTGAGACAAGCATGCATCTCTCATGGCCAAGGCTGTAGAGCATATACTTAGCATGCACAAAGCCCCAGGGTTCAACTCCTCTCTCCCCAAACCAAAAGCCCCCAAACCTAACATCCATCTTTCCTATGATCTAACAATTCCACTCTTACCCAAGGGAACAGAGAACTCTGTGTTCCCTCAAACCCTTGTTCTGGAATTTACAGCGCTGACCAAACTGGATGCAATCCCAAACAGGAAACAAGCAAAATGAGCAGTCATCAGGAAGTGAGCTAGGAAAGGCATGGTGTCCACACGGTAGGACACCGTTTAATAACAAAGTGACTGGCAGTAGACATAAACAACAGCTTCACTGAACACTAGGGAAGCCCAGCACCAAGGGGAAGACTAAATGGAGGGTAGGGCTTTGGGGACAGAGCTAAGGACGGTTTGATTGGAAGGGCATAGAAGGAAACTTCCAGGGTGAGAGACAGAAAATGAGGTGTTGCTATACGGAAGAGTGATAGTCCACTGATCAAACAGGAACTCTGCTTCTTTTGTGCTAATCATAAGCAAATCAAAGAAAAAACTCAGGAGTGATTGGCTCCCCTTTCTCTTCCTGAGTTTAGCTTGAGCTATTTTCCTGCTGTGGAAAACAGGAGCACCTTCGGCTGTAGGTAGGCAGTCCAGCTGTGGGTAGGCAGTCCAGCTGTGGGTAGGCAGTCCAGCTGTGGGTAGGCAGTCCAGCTGTGGGCCGCCAGTCTCTCATGAGCTCTAGAGTTTGCCCTGAGCATCTTCGACTGTGGACAGGCCGTCCAGCTAAGGGCTTCCAGCCTTTCATGATCTCTAGGGTTCGCCCTCTCTAAGGGCAAACACTCTCGAACCCAAGTTTCCCGACATGTGGTCTGGGGAAGGCCTACTTTGCATGATTCACAGCTAGAACTTCAGCCACGTACATGTACTATGATATACAGGCTGGGCTAGGCCTTGCCCATACCATCCATGAGACCGCAGCCCACATGGAAGGAACCTGATTAGCTTGGGCCAGCGAATAGGTTAATAGGCCCTGCCTCTCCCATCATACATTCATCATCCCTGTCCTTCTAGGCTACAAATTTGCTTCAGAAAATCTTTTCATGTGCACAAAAGTATATGAAGAAAATTACGCGAGATGACTTCACCATCATCATTGGGTTCCTCCTTTGCTATATACTTTCTTCAAAATTGTGATTATAGTGTATATTCCATGTCGATATATTTGCAATTAATACATACCAAAAGGATCCATGCGATGAAATATTATTTTGTGACGCAAGGTTTAATTACAGTATGGTATCCCAGCATACGAAGGTTTGATTACTGCATGGTATCCCATCATATGAAGCTTTGATTACTGTATGGTATCCCATCATATGAAGGCTTGATTACTGCATGGTATCCCATCATATGAAGCTACTATAATTTATCAAATTGGGTGGGTGTTTTTGAAAAATATCTCCAGGCTTTATAAGGTGGTAAGTATTTTGTGCTTGAAGATATTTTCCCAACATCTCCCAAGCATGTGTTCAGGTGGGGATGCCTCTCAGGGTGTTCTGAGAGAGAGATAGCCCATCCATGGACCTTCTTGGCTAGAGAGCCCAAAAATAATCTGGGAAACAAACACCTGTTTGGGATTCCCCTCTATGCTGTGAATACCATTGGTTAATAAAGGAACTGCTTTGAGCCTATAGCAGAGCTATAGGGGAACAGAACTAGGCAGGGAAAACTGAAGTGAATGAATACTGGGAGAAGGAAGGCAAAGAGAGAAGCCATGAAGTTGCTGGAAACAGATGTGTTGAAACTTTGTTGGTAGGCCACGACCTCGTGGTGATGCACAGATTAATGGAGATNCTGCTTTGAGCCTATAGCAGAGCTATAGGGGAACAGAACTAGGCAGGGAAAACTGAAGTGAATGAATACTGGGAGAAGGAAGGCAAAGAGAGAAGCCATGAAGTTGCTGGAAACAGATGTGTTGAAACTTTGTTGGTAGGCCACGACCTCGTGGTGATGCACAGATTAATGGAGATGGGTTAAATTAATATGTAAGAGTTAGTCAATAAGAAGCTAGAGTTAATGGACCAAGCAGTGATTTAAATAATACAGTTTCTGTGTGATTATTTTGGGTTGAGCAGCTGGGAAAAAACAAGCGGCCTCCTGCAACAAACACCTAACTGCCACCAGTGCTGAGTCACTAGTGACCCTCTCACTGGCCAGAAGATAGCGTCCAGGACAGAGCCTTTCCTGGCAGGACATTGTGCGTTCTATGTATGACACATGACACATGACAGTCTATTCAACAATGATTCTTTTAGGAGCTGGGGAGGTGGGTGGCTCAGTCAGTTAAGCACTTGCTATGCAAACATGAGGATCCACGTTCAGGTCCCCAGCATCCATGTAAAAGCCAGGCATGGCAGTGTGTGCGTGTGGGGGACCCCATTGCTGGACATGGGACATGGAGAATGGAGACAGAGTTCACTGGCTAACCATCCTAGTCAAGCGGTAAAATCCAGGTTTGGTGAGAGATCCTATTTCAAAAACTAAGGTGCCGAGTAACTGAGAAAGACACGCACATGCATGCGTGCACAAACACACAGGAACATGCACACACACCACCTCTGCATGCCCAAACATACCTTTGTAGGAAGATAAGCAGTTGCTGTTGAATAATAGCAAACTGTAGTGTTGTTTCTCTGATTTAATAAGTCTCTGTTCTGGTGAGCATTGACAGAATATAGTGTTCTGCTGGCCAGAGGGGCTGGGAGCAAAACAAAGTAGAGAAACCTGCTCCAGGAACTGCTCTCAGTTACTTCTCTCATCCACCAAGGCAGATGGGCTTGCTGGCACAGTGTGCCCTGGCAGGAAGTGGCATTCTCTCTCATCTTTGCCATGTATCTCACCCCAGATGAGTATCTGTCAAGCAGTGTGGAGTCTGGAGACTCAGAGATACTGCATCCCACCTGGTCATTTTACTGATATAAAGCAGGGTGCCGGAAGGACCGTGGGGTCCGTTTTTTTATCTCCTTTGGTATCAGTGCAGGCAGGAACCCTGGCTTCCCACAAGTTACAAAGGACCTTCCTTGGGCAGGCGGGGTTGCCTTTGCATCTCTGCGGGCAGCAATTGCTCTTTGGTGTGAGAGATGACTTTGGTCACCTGTGCCACTTGATCCCCAGTGAACTGTGAGGGCCTTTTCAAGTCACGGAGTTTTTCAGAGGGTAGGGATAAGAAGAATATTTGCTCAGTCTCAAGCACAGAATCTCCTTCTGTGTGGCCAGTGAACTCTGTTGGAGAAGGTCCTTGGCACAAGTACTACCTCAGCCCTGACCACCTGTCTGGGTGCCCAGGACAGGAGCAATCCTAGGGGCTGCTTTCTCCCCAGTGAGAGCCCAAGGCAGGGTTCAAGGAGCCCACTTCCCTTTGTCCCCTGTGTGCTTGGTGCATTGGACTTTCTCTGGGATGGGCTCTTTCTGCCAAGAATCATGGGCTCCCAGTTGGCAGACATGAAAGAGGACACAGTACATGTATAACATCAGAGAGGAGCTGAGTGACCGAAAGACATCTTGGACAGGAGGAAGCCTGCCTGGCATGCTGTAGGCCAGCCTTTGCAAGCCCGGTTGCTCTGCAGGCAGTTTCAGGGCTCTGTAGGGTGGAGAACAGGGTCTCCATACAGAGAGCGTGGGTCTGAGCAGTCAGAGGCCAGCCAGGAGGTTCCTGAGGCGTTTCCCATGTTCTCATTGTCCCTTCATACAGCACGACTGGGCTGGAAGCCAGCAGAAGGTATGAGCCCTTTTTTTTGCTCTTCTTTTGGAATCCTAGGGAATTCACCTAAATTCTCCTTCACAGGAGCTTTTACCTGTGAAATGAGGACTCCATGTCCACCAGCTACATGGGTAAATGAGAAGACAGACTACCCTGCAGAGATGGCTAGGGGCTGCATCTCCCTGTGCTGACTGTGTCCTGAGGTGAGCCAGATGGCTCCAGATACCCAGAAGATTCTGTGTAGCTCAGGCCTCAGATGTCCTTGGCTCTCCCACAGCCTGGCAGTGGTTGGTTCCACTGAGGTCTGAGGCCCCAGGCACCGGGTCTCACCCTTGGGATCCTCTCAGCTTTCATTCGTGTGTATCCGAGCTGCAGCTTTGACCCACAGAGGAGGGCAGGAGCCCAGAGCCTCCGCAACTGCAGGCTCACTAGGGAGAAGCTTTGAAAGCACTATAATTTAACCCAGATCGCAAGGGGCATTGCAAGTTCAGGGCACCATCCTGGGCACTGAAAGGCTTGGTTTTGTTGTGGCTAATGGCTATGGTTGTGAGTAGGGACTTAAATAGCCTTTTCCTTCCAGGATAATGGCCAGACACTGGTCAGGAAGTTGCTCAATGTCAAATCTGAGTCCAGGACTCAGTAGAGTTCAAAAAGATAGAATGGAGTAGATTGAATGCCAGTCTCATTGGGATGAATTTGAGCCTTTGTTTAAATTGAACTGTTTTTGGCCAGAAAACACACACTTGTGCAATCCCTGAGAGAGGCCGGAGTCCACTGTGGAGCGAGAAAGACTTTAGGAGGGTTTTTGTATCAGCTCCTAGTCACAGTCTTTGAAAAATGCCCTACTTCAGAGGACAAGGACCGACAGTGGGTCTGAATATGGGTCAAAGGCTGAAGGAAGACTCACGGGGTGCCACTGGAATCCCCGCCCTGGGCAGAGGTCTCTCAGCACCCTGGGGATAGTTTCCAAGCTGGAGTTCCCCACACAGGTGGGGGAAGCTGCTATGGAAACAGTGAGACAGGAAGGACAGTGGAATCTGGGAGTGGACCCTGATGAGTGGAGGGGATGGTGGGAAAGTCGTGAGGACTCCAGACAAGCGCCTGAGTGTGTGCCTTGGAATGTAGAAGGGACAAGCTGCTCCTTTCAGATGCCCTGTGCCGCCCTGTGCTGTGAGAGAGCTGACAAGGACGGCTATGTCTCTTTTCCACCCTGCCTCGCTTCCACTTTGGGTTTGTCCTCTTGTTCTCTGTGGCAGAAAGTCAATAGTCTTAGACACAGCCACAGGGATGCCAGTTCCCAACACCAGAGGGACAGCAAAGCTGTCTCCACAGTAGCTCTTCCAGGGCATTGCCTGTAAGATCTACAGTAGGGACCGGGAACCCCAGGACACATGACTTTTTTTATTATTAAAAATTCCCACCTCCTCCCCTC
>LOJH01065031.1:0-10523 GCA_001685095.1 Ellobius talpinus
CACCAAGGCCAGCTAGACCGGGACTGATGGAGCATGTGATCAAACTGGACTCTCCGAACGTGTCTGACAATGAGGGCTGACTTAGAAGCCAAGGACAATAGCACGGAGTTTTGATTCTACTGCATGGACTGGCCTTGTGGGAGCCTAGTATATTTGGATGCTCACCTTCCTAAACCTGGATGGAGGGAGAAGGACCTTGGACTTCCCACAGGGCAGGAAACACTGACTGCTCTTAGAACTGGAGAGGGAGGGGGAGAGGGAGTGGGGGGAGTGGGAGGGAAATGGGAGGAGGGGAGGAGGTGGTAATTTTTAATAAATAAATTAATTAATTAAAAAAAAACAAAAAGAAAAGAAAGAATTCCTGTGTCCTTTCCCCCATCTGCATCATTCTAAAGTGTACACAGAGGAGGTGACTAGAGGGCAATAATATGACACAATGGTGAGGTCTATCTACACAACATTAATTTCATATGTGTAGAATACATTTAAAATTTTATCATGTTTAGCAGTGAGGTGTTTTATGTGTATAATATACATGCAGTTTTTCATGAGTGCTATAATATTTTTATATGTCAGCCATTGCATGTGTCCTTCACAATAATAACTGGAAGTTTGCTCACTTTTCATTAATTAATATTAATTAAAGTTCTCCTTAGTGAAAGGGCACCTAGAGTGCATGCCTAGATTTAAAAGATTATAATTGTGACAATTATTTCTTAATACTTGTTCCTTAATTATTGTGCTATACCACCTTCTGATTTTTTAATATATTTCTAATATCATTTTTTCCTTTCATTTCCTTTTTTCCTGTCCTTTCCTGTCTTTTCCTGTCCTTTCCTTTCCTTCACCTTCCCTTCTTCTCTTCCCTTCCCTTCTCCTCCCCTCCCTTCCCTCCCTCCCTTATTTCCTTCTTTCCTTCCTTCTCTTCTCTTTCTTTCCCTCCCTCCTTCTCTATCTTCTTCTCTCTCTCTCTTTCTTTCTTTCATTTGATTTATGGCCTCTCTATGTAGCTTTGGCTATCCTGGAGCTCACTATGTAGACCAAGATGCTCTTGATGTTTTCCACAATACCAACTTGGTAAACACTCACTGAATGCTTCCTACTTGTCAGTATTACAACATTTCCAGATGCATGATTCATTTTGCTTGATTTTACATTCTGTCGTAAGGAGGTTAGTTTATTATATTTCATTCATCAAGCATTTGCAAAACGGAGCAGATTAGGACTGAACACTGAAAGTAGAGAATGATATAATTCAGAAGAAGCTCAGAAAAGTGCCAAAGATGTTTCATCTCTTTGGTATAGGTTAGTTCCAGAGAAAACTAGTATTTAACTAATTAACTATTTAATTAATAATTAATTAATAAAATTATTCTAAGAAATGAATAATTCCAACAAAGGTGTTCCTTCTTCACTCTTATTATTAGTTATATTGTGCAAAATATTAGTTGGTTTTATATTTTTACTTATACTATGTGATAAGTTGTGTGCTGTATAAAAAGGAATATTTTGCAGACTTCAACTGAGTAGCGCTATCATCTTCAAAGTCTATGAATCATGATGGTTATATGAAAATGAAATGAACTCCCTTTACTCATAGCTTTACACCTGTGGTACAATGTTTCCTGTAATTGTGTTTCTTGTCATCTCACTCCAGGCTGGATCTCTGCCTGCCTCCTGCTCTTCTTGCATGTTTCATGAGTCTCTGTTGTGTGCCACTGTTAAAGAAACAGCTTTGCTCTAAAAAGAAAATGTTATAATATTCTTTCGCTTGGATTGAAATTTTAACTGTTACTTTTGACAAAGCCTTTTTTTGTTCAAATGCAAGAATTTCATAAAAAGTTTTGATATATTGTGCTTTTATGTGCATATTTTTCTGTTGCATTGATGCTCTGGATTTTAAAAATGGTAACGTGTGGTTTCAAGTTCATCTATAAAATGCCATTTGTACATGGTAGCAAGAACAGTTTATGACAGCATTACATTGACATGACTCTAAAGTCTAATTAAATACGTTATGGTTTCTCAGAAAAACCACAATTTTAAGAAATGGACGCAAATATTGCTTTGCTTTTCCAGTTGTTTTTCACAAAATTGTTCCCAGGTCTGTAAACCCTTGCTTACCTGCAGGGTAGCGCTCGATGACTGGCCAGCTGTCCACCTGTAAAGTGGCATTGCCTCCACTCCTCGTGAAACGCACTACATGGTATTTTCCATCATTAATGATTGCATTGGATTCTTCTATGGCGATGTCATCTGTCCCAACATTAAACTTAACTCCAATTTTTCCTTGGTGCTGTTAGGAAGGACAAGGATAAGGTTTTATTAAATCAATTGATTACTCAGCATTTGATAAGAATTTATGTTAACAGGTGTTGTTCAAGAATATGCTTTGGATAACAGCTGCTTTTCTCTGATTTTATTTCTGAAAAAGTGCATGCAATAGAAGCAAGATCTTGACCTTTGGGTAAATCTGAGACATCTCTTTCATAGAAAATTGATATTCTGAAAGACACACTTGCAAGGGCATTGAACAGCCTTCTTCCTGGGTGTTGCTACTGAGAAGGTGCACAGCTGCTAGCATTAGAGCATACACTCTTATGTTCTCTGACACAGCTTCTTTAATATAATCTTCTAATTTCAGAAGACAAACAAGACTTGAAACCCTCCCTTTCAATAATCAGTGAAATCAGAGCAATGAGATCTGTTTAGAGCCAAATGACAGATGCTCACCATACAAGACATCTCTGTAACAGGGATGGGAAGAGAAAGAGGCATTCACTAAAATGATTTCTTAGTCATTTAGTTATCAAACCATCCAGATGTTAGCAGCTTAACACATACCCATTGCCTTTATCTAGCAGATAATGAAACTTGACATGAAGCTGCAACATCTTGTTCAAAGACACACAACTTAGTAAAGACAAGCTGGGACAAAAGTCTGATTACCTCATTTTTAGGTTACATCTTAGCTAAAATGGAGCTAGCACAATTATCTAAAATTCTCTCTCTCTCTCTGAATTATGTAAGGTAATATTAAAATCATCCTAAGGGGAAAGTTGTGGCTGTTGACTTCAGAATGTCATCAAGAGAAACATGTGCCTCTGTCATCAGCCTCGGAGAAGCATTCTCCAAAAGCAGGGCTGTCAACCCTACCATGAGCTGAACTGATTTTGAAAGTATGTGGATCTTTCATTTAATCAGTAGCCCAGGATACCTGCGCTGCAGGCCCTCGTTAGAGTACATCAACTCATGATGTCTGTGGCATGCTTTGCATAAAGTCTTAGTTGATAGAAGTGACATGGGGAAAGAGGGTTCTACAGGACACTCAGCCAAGCATCCCTGTAGAAAATTTAAATCATAAATGAGAAGCCTGAAGGTTTGGACCACATAACTTTAGACTTTTCTCGGTTCTCACTATTAAACTAGGCAGCAAGATGACACCATCAGCTCATGGCCTAATGTAAACTTTTCATTATTTATTTATTCTTTGAGAATTCTATACATATAAACAATGAATGGAATTTGATCATACCCTCTTCTGCTTCCTCACCTACTCCTTTCCCAACTTTCTCCCTCCCCAATTTCTCTCCACCCAAACTTATGTCTTCTTATTTATATTTTTAAAAACCCAAGGGTCTAATTAGTTCTGCTCATCTACATATGACCTGGAACACTTCCCAGCACATTTTTTAAAATAATGTTCACATATTGTTAATCACAGACAGCATCATATCACTTAAATGAGGTTCTTATAACTTCCTCTGAATTTATCTCATATGTGTTAAGATTGTGTACATGTTTACACTTAAATGTATTTATGCATATTTAAGTATATTAAGAATGCATAAATACTTCGCTAAATATTGTACTAAAATGAGCTGATAGGAATTTTGATAAACTGATGAAATAACAAGAACTCACCAAAATATCTATGATAAAACAATTAAAACTGAAAAATTTCCAGATACCTTCAATAAGATTTCCATTTTATTAGGTATCTCCTGTTTGACACTTGAATTATTCTACAGATATTGAAATGCCTTGCCATTTTAAGGCACATGCCTTGACATGTATTTAAAAGACTAGTGAGAAATATAGCAGAAAATACAAATCAGCACAAAGGTAAACTCTATATGAATAGTTCATGCAACTTTTAAAATGATCCTAGCTACTTTCTTTTCTTAATGGTTAAACACATATGCAGAATCTTAAGTACTAGCTAATGTCACACATTTAGACAAGAAAAGCTGAGGTTCCACCCCAGACTTTTGTCTCCAGGGTCTGTACTCTGCATTACACTTGCTGAATTTAGGCGTATTGGCTCATTACAGCTCTAGAAAATGAGTCGGTAAGTCCATCTGTACTTGACTACTGATTTTTATCTTCCTGTTATAGTAGAAATGCAATAGGGCCTTCCATTATTATTTGAAGTTAGTAGTCATATATCAAGAATTGTGTGCTTAAAATAACTTTATTATTCATAGTATGTAACTGATATGCTATTGTAATAATACATTATTAGACTACTTCCTTTTGATTCCATCTTAGCCAAGCATTTGTGGTGACTAAAATAACCATAGGAAATTGTTTTGCTATGTTACAAAATTAACTGTAAAATTCTCAAGACAGGTGTCTGAAAGAGAAAGCGTACTGAAAACTGATTCTGATTCACCAAATTCAGTTCAGCAGTAAAGGGAGGAAAGGCCAAGATGAATCTCATGATTGGACAGGGATTCTGGGAGAGAGTTGGCCTGGGAGTTGATTTTCCCGTCATCCCTGGAAGATGCTTACATTTTCCTTCCTTCTCCTGCGTGCCGCAGAAAGAGACCGTACTGGAGTATCTCAGATGACTTCACTTGTGCCTTCTGCAATTTGGTTGAAGCAATCAGAAAACCAGAATGTGGTTATACCCAAAGAGATAAAGAGATAGCCGAGCACCAGGTGACGAGTGCCTGAGCTGATTAGGACAGAGGCCACATGAGTGGAACAGAGACAAGGGAATTGGAGAAGTGTGTAGCAGCCTGTTTAGGGAGACCTCTGAAAAGGTGGGAATGGATAGTGAAGGGAACACAAGACAAAGTGCATGGACCCAGAGAAAGACCTCAATTCCTGAGGCAGGAAAACTTAATGAGTGTCTGAAGGAGGTGCATTTATCCACCTCTATTGTATTTCAGGTTAGGTATCCTTTAATTTTCATCTATTTAAATGAGGGATTTTCTTAAACTTCCTATATAACAAGGCTATACCATTTCTTGGCATATGCCCAAAAAACTCAACAGACTCCATTCCATAGAGACTTCCTTAGCAATGGTCAATGCTTCTCTATTCACAACAGCTCGGAAATGAACCCAATGTTGTTTGACACTGGATAATGAGAATGTGACAGGTGTACACAATGGAATATTATTCAGCTGCAAAGAAAAATAAGATCATGAAATTTATAAGTCAATAGGTGGCACTAGAAAACATCATACTGAGTGAGATAACCCAGATCCAGAAAAACAATTGCCCCATGTTCTCTCTCATAGCCAGTTCCTAGCTCCAAATCTTCAGATTTGAATATATAATTTTGAGTAATGATCATATAAATTAGAAAAGAAAGTGGGGACCATGACATGGGAGAGGGTCTGGATAGGAGGAATAGCAGGATAGAGATGATGTTCCTGTTTCTAGAAAGCAATCCAAATGTCCAGGTCTAGTGAGGTTATGGTTTTTAGAGGAGAACCTTATACCTCTACTTTTCTAAATTAGCATGACACCCAACTGCATTCTAAATACTTATCCTTTTATCCACAAGTAATTGTAGCACTCAATCCTTATCCAAGAAACTTCTTTTTTCAATAGGTAGAGACCATTACAAAAAAAACCACTACAGGTCAAAATGCAAAGACACGTGATCGTGGGGCACAGCACCAATGGATACATCTGCGACACAACTGCACGCAAAGCTCAGGGCATATTATAGAAGCAGGAGCACAGAGATTGTAGGAATCAGAGGACCAGGAAATCTGATCTTAGGTTGTGTCCCCTAGAAAGGGCAAGGAAGCTTCATCCATGATATCTCAACAACATGGCTGCCTGAAAAAGACCTAAATAAGTACAATACAAATATAGACATGCTAACAAAGAAGGGGAAAAATCTCATGGATGCTAAATCATAGACAAAAAAGCACAAGCAACTAAGGAGTGCTAAGAGGAGGAAAATTTATGTTTTCCATTTCATTTTTTTAATGGATGAGTCCTTAATTAGTTATCTAAAGCCAATTGGTCAGTCACTGAAATCAGATACATAGAAGGAACACTCAACAGACTGAATAAGGTATTTTTATATATGTAGGAACATAGAAGAATTAATGAAAGGAAAAAGAATTTGAGAAAGAGTAGTGGTAGGCTGGGCTGGCAATGAGAATGGTTAGAGGGAACAAAGGGAAAGAAGGAAATGATGGAATCATATTTCAATTTCAAAAATAATAAATGAGAAGTTGTTGATTATGTGACTGCGTCTTCATGAGCAAATGCAAGCCCATATGTCACGTGGCTCATGTAGAAGTCAGAGGACAACTTAAAGGAGTTGATTCTGTCTTTCTACAACACAGATTCTAAGGATCAAACTCAGGTCATTGGCCTTAGTGGTAAGTGCCTTCACTTACTCAGCCACTTTTTCAGCCTCTTAGGTGACAGATTTTTGACGGTATGGGTGAGAGCTCTTAAAAAAAGTACTCTACAAGAACTCAGGGGAATACCCTCAACTACGTAGTTGGTACCATAGCATTAGCCTAGTGAGACTCCGTCTGCTCCCTATCCCTTCCTGTTCCTTCTGGCTCAACCCTGGAGGATGCACGAAGGAAGAAAAATTGATCACAGAAACAAGAGGAGGCAATTTCCATCTCCCAGGACATGTGGACTCTCAAGGTGACCAAAACAGACATCATTGGGCAGCTTTAAGGGAACATGTAGGTACTACCGGTCAATCAGCTGAAGTTACTTTTATTGAATAAGAGTGAACAAATGACGTTTGCTATCTGGGAGGAACCAAAGAACTGGCAATACCCTCCCTGGACTTCCTTGGGAACTGGGATTAAAATCCTCCAGGACAGGTTTAAATGTGAGCTCCATCCCAGAATGCAGCTTTTGCAGCTTTAATAAGAACATGATGATATTTGTTAACCCAGAGTTAAACAGTTGTTTGGGATTCTTTCCTGTGTAAATGACTTTCTTATAACAGAAGGCACAGAAGAAAATACTGCTCAACTTTCCAAGCTGCTCTAAGATGACCACGATAATCTGTTCTCCTCAAACTTCCATTTAGGAGGTCCGAGTTTGTGAACAGAGGTATCTTCATGCTAAAGCTTTAAAAGTTACACAGTTGCGGGAGAGGTTGCACTAAGGATAAAAGCACTTGCTTCTCCTCCAAAGGTCTAAGTTCAGTGCCTGGTACCTGTGTCAGCCTGCATATAACCATCTAAAACTCTGCTCCTGGAGATCTGATACAAGGTTCTAGCCCACTTTGGTACTCACACACATGTAGCACACTTACACACAGCAATAAAATGAATCATAAACACGATGTCCCCAGTTCACAGATAGTAAGTTCTTTCTATTTATCCTTAACTTCTTCTTCAATGTGCAACACACAGACGCTTATTTCCTAGGATAGAGAAATGGCCATATTTCACAATATTGATTAATTCCCTATATTAAATAAATAACTACGAAACATGAAGGGTCAGTGATGCTTGGAGAGGTTCTGGTTGTTAAACAGTGTCCATCTGTTTTTAGATATGCAATATGTTGCCTCAACGCTGAGTCGTTTTAACATATCATGAATTCAAACTCTCTGGCACAACTAGTGCAAAACGACAATCCCCTGAGTTGGTCCAAGCAATGCCCAACACTGCTCACTATCTGCTCTATGGAAAGGCCTTGGAAAGCAATTAAATATATATGATAGCCGAAGGGGCATCCATACCTGTGAAAAGACATTTAATATAGTGAACTGTAAAATACTACTATGAAGACTATTTTGTGAATCCCATATTTACTTCCCTCCAGAGCTGTAAATATGTTCCAAACCCAGCTCATATTGGCAGGAGAGAAAGTTATTTCAATTATATAAAAAAAACACTTGCTGAACTTTCTTGCTAATGGATAATTACAGTTTAAAAGAATTCATTTCAAATCCGTATTCTCTGGGATTAAATGTGATTGTCTTGGCAAATTCTCATGAATATTGCATTAGCAAAACCAGCAGTTATTTCAGCGGACATGTACTGATCTCTCTGTATTGTATCATGCTTGGAATGAAAAACTGCCTCATGCCATAATTTTGAGAATCTATTCTAAGAACATCAGTAATGAGGCATTTATAATTTAATGAAGTCTTCCTGTGCATTCATTAAATAAATAGTGACAAAGGTAATTACTGATTTTTTTCATGAAAGTTCATTTCTGAATAAGGATTATAATATTAAGCCATGCTAAAAGAAAACATCATGAAATATGATACCAGTTAGGTACTTAGAGGTTCTAGCAAGTGGGATTGCACTAACCAATTCCATTGTGAAATTATATTCACTTGAAAATATGTTTGAACCAAGATTGATATTTAATGATATTCTTAATATCTAGAGCATCCTTTAAATAAAATTTTTATATGTTCTTCATTCAGATATAGTCTAATCTACCTGCATACAAAATAGATGAGACACAATGTACACAAAAAATCTGACTTCATATATGGCACAGAGATACTCTGCATAAGACTCTAAAGATCCCACATCAAAGCACAGCTTTCATTCCTTTACCTTGTTTTGTGTTTATCTCAGCTGTTCCCAGAAAGAAACTAATAAAATTAAAAATTGCCTGTTTTCAATATTTTGTTTAGCATGCTTCCTTGTCTTAATGACCAACAGGAAAGAAACCAGCCCTGGGAACTATGCAGCTTAGCAGAGAGCCTTATTTATGTTCTGTGAGACTCTGCCATGCCCTGAGCTCATGCTCCAGGACTATGGGCAGAATGAGGCACAGCACTCATGTACACTTGATGACCGGACTCACTTAGAATGCATGATGATTCTCAGGAGACATACCTACAAGGATACACATCATACACCAGGCAGAATGCTATGCTTTCTAACTCCAGAGACTAATGCTTAATAGGGAGCCAATGTTCTATGGCACAATGCAGTCCATAGGGCCACGGTCACCATTGCTGACATAGCAACTCTGCAGGGACTGTCAATGAGCCACCTCTTCTCCCTCCTCAAAAGAAATGAACTGAAATGTGCTCATTGGGCCCTTATAGCTCCCTAAGTTGGGGACTTACCACCGGCTGGCAAAGACTATTATCACTCCAGATGACCCATAATGTCAATACATAGCTTCAATTTCTATTTTAGTAAATTCCTCTGTACCCCTAATACTTACTACTACGTCAAAAACTTCTCACCGCACTGCCCTTTCCAAACACTGAATAGGATCTCTCTCTAATCATTCTGTGAACACATAAAATTGAATATCTGATAGTCACCCTATGTGTGAGGACAAAACGGTGGCTTATTTACATACTTTTTGTATTACTATACACTTGAGAAAATAAATTATGAGGCAAATACTAAAAATATACCAAAGAGTTGAAAGATTGTCTGTGAAGAACCAGGTGTCCTGAGGGCACAGGGCTAAAGAATCTCAAGAGCCCCCCCCACTGTGCGGGTAGAATCAGTCCACATGGGAGGCAGCTATAACAGCCAGTGCAAACATTTCCGCACACATAGATCCCCTCCATTTTCCCACCTCCTGTATTTTAGAATGCTTACTAGGTCCTACATATTGAGCTGCATGTCTGCATGTATACACAGTGCATCTCCCATCAACATACCTGAATCTCACAGAATACATGAAAGTATCTCCTCAAAGAGCTCAAACAAACTGCCCCAGGTTTCAAAACGGATAGGAATGGGTACTGCAATCTGAACATCTTAGAAAAGAATAGCATTAGCCGTGTCCTTGCTCCAGGAAGAACATAAAACCAGAATCTCCATAGAGACTGAACCACAAGGAAGTTTCCTGCTCAGAGCTGACATTGCATCCCCCAGTACTACACAAAACAGAACCCAGAGTGGATGAGGTCTAGGGTGATGTAGCATAGAAAGACCTCATGTAAGAGCGATGCCCTTTAAGACACAGCATCTTTATTTGCCCATTTGGCTTTCCTTGAGGATGATGTATCTTCTCTTCTATGTCCCTATTCTCCAGAATGCTGCACCTGCACTGACTCAATGAATATTTGACCCTGAGTCTGACGCTACCACCATAGGAGCATATCATCATCTCCTGGTCTTAAGAGCATCTAATCAAACTTTGTTGAAAACCTGCAACAGTTCTCCTTCCAAAGTTTACATGTCCATTTTTATGTCCCTGCCTTTTCTTCTAAAGTGTCAAAAAAGAGAAAGAAAGAAAGAAAGAAAAGAAAAAGAAAGAAAAAGAAAAAAATGCTTAGGTTTGTAAAAACAGTGGTGGTT
>LOJH01065032.1:0-10523 GCA_001685095.1 Ellobius talpinus
GGAGGCAGAATGTTGTATACATAATAAATAAATAAATCTTTAAAAAAAAAAGAAGAAAAAACAAATGGCCAACAAAGTTATAAAGCACATCCAATATCCTTACCTATCAGAGAAATGCAAATTTAAACTCCTTTAAGAGTCTACCTCACTACAGTCAGAATGGCCATCTTTAACAAAATAAATACTGGCAAGGATATGGAGACAAAAAACAAAACACTTATTCACAGTTGGTAATGTAAACTAGTGCTGACAGTATGGAAATCACTGGAAGTGTGCTGGCTGGGTCAGTCTGATACTGATAGAGCCCCTGGCAAATGGAAACCTCAATTGAGGAATTGCCTCCATGAAAATGTCATGGGAATGGGAATGTCAGCAATTGGCACATTTTCATGTAGGCAGTGCCACCCCTGGGGAAGTAGGGCTGGGCTGTATACCAAAGGAAGCTGAGCAAAACCTGGGGAGCAAGTCAGTATTCCTCTGTTCCTGTCTCTGCTCCTGCTTGAGTTCCTGACCTGACTTTTCTCAGTGATGGACTGTAATCAGGAAGTGTAAGCCATGTAAAAAAGTTGCTTTTGGTCAAGGCGTTTATCATAGCAACAGAGAAGCAAATTTGGACAGGAGGCTTCCTACTCACCTAAACCTAAAACTTTCCTATGACTCAGTTCTACCACTATGAGGAACATCCTAAAAACTCTGAATAGTAACATGGGTACTTGTATATCCATGTTCACTGAGGCACTGTTCACAATAACCATGAAGTTTATCCCACCTAGATGTCCACCAACAGATGAATGGATAATGAAAATCCCATATATATACACAATGAACTTTTATTCAGCCATAAGGAAAAATGAAACTTTTGGTAATATTAATGAATCTGGAAATTATTACATTTAGTGAGGTAACCCAGCCTCACAAAGAAAGGCTCCATGAGAGGAGAGAAAAGAATTTTTAAAGAAAAATAAAGGAGAATTAAAAAAATGTATTAAAATATAATAATGAAAAATTACTTTGTATGATAATTAAAAACAAAAAGCAGCTTCAGAGTATAAGTTGAAGGTGAAAGAATGAAACATCTGGCTGGAGAGACGGCTCAGTGGTTAAGAGCACTGACTGCTTTTCCAGAGGACCCAGGTTCAATTCCCAGCACTCGCATGATGGTTTAAAATCACCTGTAACTCCAGTCCTTGGGGGATCTGATGCCCTTTTCTGGCCTCCACAAGTACCAGGCATGTATATGTATATGGTGCAGGCAAAAACCCCAAACACAACAAATAAATTAAAAAGAAGAATGAAACATCTGGTGGTTTTATTAATTGCGATCATCCACTGTGCTCACAGATGACAAAGGACAGGAAGGCTTTTAAATTTTGTTTGCATTTCTTTACTATAAAGTGATTTTCTTAGTATTCAACATTAGAAATTTAAGTGTCTTTATGATTAAATTTCCCAAAAAAATGTGAATCCAGATTCCAGAAGACCCACATACAGTGCCAGGCGTCATAGCTCATGAGACAATTTCAGAACATCATCTATCCAGCAAATGACACTATAGCAATATTATCTACCAGAAGCAATAGAGAAATTCATTTAGAAGAACAGTTAAGCACACTAACCTCTGTAATGAAAATCACAAACTAATCTAGTATGAACACAGATAACCTCTTTAAGAAAACAGTATGAAGTGATGGTAATTTCAAGTTCATACTGTATAAAATACAAACCCATTAGCATATCATAGTCACTTTCCTCATTTCATGAAATACTATCCTTAACTCAGTGTATAACCTGGGAGAGCCTATGAAGACTTAGCAGAATTAATTTTGAATATTAGCTGGTTTTAGGATTATAGAACTCAAACATCTAAATTTGGTTTCTTCTAAAAGAGTACTATGTTTAAAAGGGGTCAAAACCATTCAGGATAATCAGGCAAAGGCCATAAATGCCCAAGTTTTCTTTGTGTATATTGTGATAGATCATAATATTCTGAAGAAGGTTTTAGCTTCTTTGTGCTCTCTCACTGGTTACATTTAAAATGGCATTTTTGTTGTTATTGTTTTGTTTTTCAAGACAAGTTTTCTGTGTCTAACAGTCCTGGCTATCCTGGAAAGCTTTGTTGACCAGTCTGGCCTCAAACTCACGAGCTCTGGCTGCCTCTGCCTCCCAAATTCTGGGATTACAGGCATGTGCCACCACTGCCTGGATTTAAAATGGCATTTTATAGACCAATTTATAAGTAAAATGAAAAGGACAACGAATACATTATCAATTAGCATTAATAGTTGTTACATAATCAAGACTAAAAATCTTT
The DNA here is from genome assembly GCA_001685095.1 of Ellobius talpinus. Lineage (NCBI taxonomy): Eukaryota > Metazoa > Chordata > Mammalia > Rodentia > Cricetidae > Ellobius > Ellobius talpinus. Next base: position 2,312 of record LOJH01065032.1, read on the forward strand.
TTCTGTGAATTTAGCAAAGCACCCAGATCTTCCTTATCAAAAATACCTCAGAAATTATTCAAAACCTTCCTTGCCTACAAAATGCTTTCCAATTTCAGATGCTATGCAACTAATAACAAGAACCTTTGAGAACAAAAGTCCAGCAATGTTTGCATATAAAATGTTTCTCATTAGGCTGAGAAATAACACTTAGATTATACAAATACTATTTTTAAAGTCAAATTACTAATGTCTAGAATGATTAAAATGGGTAGTCTTACATTTATGTACATTTAAATGTCTAAAATGATTAAAATGGGTAGTCTTACGTTTATGTACATCTATACTTACATTTAAATATATACTTTTCATCATGCAAGCTACCCCTCCCTCTTTTTAAGACAGAATCTCACTGTGTAGCTCTGGCTGGCCTGTAACTCATGGAGATTCTACTGCCTCTGCCTCCTGAGTACTGGGATTAAAGGTGTGCACCATACGCCTGGCCCATCAAATTACCTTTCAAGATAATTGTCAGGCACTTCGACAGACAATACAATATTAGATGTGTATTGTAATAAATTATTTAAAAGGAAAAAGTGGGTATTGGGTTGAACATCAGTGGTAGAATATGTGCATGGATAAGGCAGGGTTCAACCCTCACACCACCACTCTGAAAGAAAACAGAGAAAACGAATATAGTGAACTAAGGGAACTGAAAAGAATAGAGTAAACAAAGACAAACACCAAAGGAATTTTTGAAAATGAATTCCTGACACCTTCTACTGTAATTCAGTGTCAGAACACTTGTTTGGAATGCACAAAGCCAAAAGTTTGAATCCTACTAGTGCAAGAAGGAAAGAGAACGTGAAGAAGAAAAGGAAAAGAAGGAAGATTACATGGTCCAAAATTTTTATTAATTTTCTCTCTTGGAGGAATCAAAAATACCACACACACAGAGGGAGCTAACAAATGAAGGAATTAATTACTGGGTTTGTGGGGGGGCTCAATAATATTCCCTAATGTAATAATAGCGCATCAACATTAAAAACCCCTGGCTCTAAATTCACTTATTTAACCTTTCTAAAAGTTACACTGCTGATATAGGCTTATTAGGAATATAATTACACAAATTTAACCATCTAATTTTATTTTGTGGGAATTACATAAGCCTTAATGTTTTTATTATTAACAAATAATAAAATTACATAATCTCTATTAAAAATTCAAATGAAATTTTGGTCTGTGAGTATGGGTTAAAAAGAAAAGTATGAGAAGAAAAGAAATAACTTGCTTTAAGTAGACTTTGCTAGTTTGCTACAAGTATGAAAGCTGGCCACTGTACCTCACACAGCAGTAGGTCAATGATGTGGAACACCATGCAGAGAGGAAACTTGGCAGTAAAAAGTGTGAGGAACCACTGGGATGCGTACATATGAGCTTCTAGGTTCAGATCACAAAAATGGTTGTACAGGTCTGGCAGTTGTTCCTAAAAGTCAAAATAAAAGAGTTAGGAGGACGATTGCTGAAGAAGCTTTATTTCTTCAACAACTGCAATTTCTATCAAGTTCTCTGTTGTATTTGAATTGTATTCCAGCACTGATTTGTCGTTTGTCAGTGTACAGAAGTGACAACAGGAGATGGGAATTGAACAGATGACAGATGAGTGCAGACAGCAAAGACTTATAACAAAGATTATCCTTGCTAACACAAGTGTTCTTGCTTCCTGGGGAAATCTTGTTCTCTCAGAACACCTGCATTCTAATGAAAACTGTGACTCCAAGGTAAGACACAGGATTCACCTCCGACTTACCTAGAAACAAAATGTATATTTACTTGATAAATCATCAAACAACATTATCTGAGGTATATAGCATGATTTTAAAATATTCTTGGACACTTGGAAAACTACAAAGCATAACCAGATATTAAAACCTATCTGTGGGTTGGAGAGATGGTTCAGCAGTTCAGAGCACTTGCTGATACTCCAGAAGACCTGAGTTTGGTTCCCTACACTCAAGTCAGGTAGCTACCATCTACCTGCAGCTTTAGCTCCAGGAGATCTGCTGCCCTCTCTGGACACCCAAATACATTTGCATATGTATGTATGTGTATATATATTCATGTAAATAAAAAATAAAATATATCTTTAACAATCCAATCTTGATTGTATGAAAAATGAAAAAGTAAAATTATGCAAGAGTATAATAAAGATAACTAGCTCCTAACAAGCCCTTTCGGCTACCTTTACTCTTTCAATAATTAAACATGCAAATGCTTTTCAAAGGCCTGAGAGGTCAAGCACAAAGCGTTTCCATAACTGAAAAACAGAAGCAAAGACACAGAAAAGATCATGTTCATTTTCTTCTTAAATAGATCACACATTCACACACACACATGCATGCACATGCAGACACACACACTAAACTATTGTACAAAATGATTACTTCGAAAAGGACCCAAACACATCTACTTGATAGTTTAAATAAAGTATCTAAATGATCATTAGGCCCAACTAATTTTTCATTTATTAAATATAGTTATTTGACTTTTAAAGCCTACAAGAAACACTGACTTTTCAGAAAAAGTAACTTTTATGCCTGAAAAGTCAAAAGCATTAATAAAATAAATCTATTTACATTTTCAGTTGTATTCATTAAAGCTTCATAATTAATTATTGCTCATATTAGGGATTTTTGATAACAACAAACCTGTGGGTGATAGAATTTCCCGCTTTTCCTTACCTGCATTAGTTTCTCAAGTTGATAAAATTTGCAATGGAGATCTTCAAAATTGTTTTTATATAGATCTCGTAATCCATACTTATCCATGATTTTCACCAAGACACAGAATGCTTGCTCTTCTGGCATCTACAGGAAACACACATATGAAATATGAATGAATGCCATTTGTTCAGAATATATGAAAAGGTCTTTCAAGTCCTTCACAGGAATGACTGAAAGTGTACTATGTCATTCGTTTTACACATCTGCCCCCGATCTCTGGAGAAAATTCTGCTAACTACTCAATAATTCTGAGTCCTGCCACTGCTTCTGCATAAAAAATACTTCACATTTTTTTCTATAAAATAATTATATTCTATTTACTTTCCCCTATCCTACACAAAAGGTATATATATCACATACATGTATAACATAGCTTGCTTTTCTCCCATTAACAAATTAAAATTATTTTCCTATTGTTATATAAACAGTTGCATCTTTATTTTTATAATAGCTGCAGAGTATTTCATTGTCTGAACATGCCAGAATTCATCTAATCAGCTTCCTATCAATGGATAATTGAGTTATTATTATTTTTAACACAAATAATTTCAACAAGCAACTTTGTCTACACATCACCTTTGACACAGGGATGGACTGTGGCAAGGTATAGCCACAAAAGAAGGATTAGACTGACAAAGAATAAATTGATTTTATTTATTTATTTATCTATTTATTTATTTATTTATTTATTGAGCAAGGGCTCATTATGTGCTGCCTAATTCTCCTAAGTTCTAAGGTTATAGTTGTTAGACCATCAATCTTTGGTCATGTTTTAAATTTCGATAGAGTAATGCTATTCTTTCAGAACCTTCTTGATGTTGCTATACTTCTTTCAGTCCTTGTGGTAAACCAGGTCATTTGAAAAGGGATTGTAGGTAAGACATTCCTAGAAATAATGTTTTATCTAGAGGTAATCCAAACAGAATGTTCCAGCCTTCTAGAGTATGTAGAAGATGTGGCAAAAGCTGGTATAGAACTGATGAATGCAGATCAACAAGGGACATGCAAGGCAACCCTTTGACATCAGCAAATGACTTAGGGGGCCTCTCCTAGGCCCTGATATCAAATTTGGTTCAACAATTCCCTATCAGGAATTCATCTACAGAGAAATTAAAAAGCTAATGCCTATTGTAAAACCATACTTCTCTGGGCGACAGAACAGTTTCAGTAGATGAAACAAAATTTTTAGGAAAGACCATAAAACAATTATTTTGGCAAACTTCTATAAATTATCAAAGAACAAAGCTACGGATATGAATAAGTGAAATTGCAATTGAAGGTTTGGTTGACATAAGCATGGATGTAACAATAACTTCACCCAAATCTTGGCATCCAGTTTGGTCTCTTCAGGAGACAAATATCCAGTTCCTAGGGATTGGAACTTTATCTCAGGAAAAACAAAGTACAAGGGGAATAGAAAGTATAGGGTCAGAAAGACAGATTGGAAAGTTAAAGCCAAAGGTGGCTAACCTAGCAATGGATTCATGGGAACATGATCTGTTATAGTAATTGAAAAAATAGATTAACATTTTTCCAATCTCAGAAACAAACCCTAAATAAAGAATGCTTCTGAGAGAAATATTGAAAGATATTATCAAGAACACTCACTGACCATTCAGATTGTACATATGCAACAATAGCTGTTGATCTTTAGGAGGTACTAACAGCCCTACCCTTAAAATAGTTAACTGACAAACTGTCTGGGTGGAATAATGGCCTTTGACATCAGAAAAATATAGGCTCTTGAACAGTCAGTACAGGACAACTTCAAGGCAGTTAGCCAAGATGGTCCAGCCTCATAGACTACTTCAAGGAGGACCTCAAATAGGTCCTGCACTTTCCTATCACACTAAGAGACTGGACAACAGCTAGCTCTCAGAGGATTTTACCATCATCTAAATTTTTTCAGGGCCTCCTAAAGATGCCACCACCACAGACAACAGGAAGTAATTAAAAAACATTACATCAACATTTCCAAGAAGTGGAGTGGGTGGTTTTGGTTGTCAGTGGGTTATAGATGTTTATCATCATTTAGGGAGGTTGACTGTAAGTTGTTATTGGTCATGGACAGGGAGGAAACTAAGCAAAGGAGATCAGATTCAGGATTTTGTTTTAAAAAGAAAAAGAAGGCATATAGGAATGATAGGATATAAAAGGGTAGATAATTGAATCTCCTTGTAAACTAAAGAAAAAGCAACTACTAGCCTCAAATATTTTTCATTGGTGTGGATTTTTTATATTGATACAAATTTAAGGTTATTTTTGTTAAAACATACTGTGTATATGTTTCCGCTTTTGTTTAAAGTATTGTACCTATGTAGCTCATTAAAAATATAAAGTTCTAGTCCTTAAAAGCCATGATTAGAAACTATTTAGGATAATGAAGAAATGCAGATTAAAAGCAGTTACTCATGTGCAACAGTCAAGTTTATGGTCATGTTAGGTGTGTTTTCAATGTCACTCACAGATAGAGTTTGGTTAGATAGATGGTCTTAAAATACTTCAGAGATCTATAGAATATGCCATTTAAGATATTTTAGTAATATAAGGCTTTTCATTACAGTGAGACATGTCTGCTCCTGACAGCACCAACTTACTTTGAAAAAGGATAATTGGTATCAAAGACCCTCTCTATGGAGTTTGCTTTCATTGTGGCAAAGTTAATCACTGGGCAAGAAACTGTCCTTGCCTCAACTGCGGACAGTATGCGATACAAACTGGACAAGCAAGACACAAAAGAAGGCAACTGCCAAAATTTGCCAAGACAAGGTAGGAGACATGTTAAGTAGAGCCCATTAATCTTTAAAAAGAAAGTTATGTTTTCATTTTCAAAGGGCCATAGGACAATAACAAGGTGACACAAATTTGTTTACCTTAACTTGTCTATCTTCTCTATGTCTCTCTTCATCACACAAAGAACACAATACATCTAATTAATACACTTGAGGAGCAACACTGTTTAATAGTTTGTGTTTGATGCAAAAAAGAAAACTGTGACAGTTAACTGATAATTCTAGTCCATAATCTTTATTAAAAGCCTAATATGGTTATATATAGGAAGAGAGGTAGTCTTAGAGTGAGTATCCTCCTTGCCTAATTTCTGCAATATAGACACACACTTTGAGCTTTTAGTTAATAAGCAACAAAGAAAAAATCTATAAAGTAGTCATCCAGTTATGTGAGAAAAATACTATCTGTAAAGACTATATAGAAAGTAATATGGAGTCCCAGATATTATATGATGATAAAAGATTACAATTATTCCTATGAATTTTAAAAGGCTGGTAATAAAATAAGTGAGATTAGATAACAACATAATATGGCCCTTTGAAAATGGAAACATAATTATTTCTTTTTAAAGATTAATGGGTTCTACTTAACATGTCTACTTCATTTTCCCGTGATACTTCTCTTTAATCAATATATTTATTCTCAGGATTTGTTGAGGCAGCTCAGTAGGTGACCTGAGTTTGAATTCCATCCTTCCAGCACTTAGACACAAGTATAGAGGAACACATCTGTAATCCCAGCACTTGTAAGATTGGTGCTCAGTAGCCAGCAGGACTAGCTGAATAAGTGGACTCAGAGTTCAGTGAGAAAGATAATTTGGAGAGCAACTAAAAAGACATCAGTGGTAACCTCTGATCTCTACATGCTCATAAGCACAGACATGTGTGAACATATATACATACATATGCATACACATAAATAAGTAAATGTATACATTATCAGTATTAATGGAGCAAGCATAAAATATTGCAGAAATATCAAAGACTTAAAAAAATGAAAACAAGTATCTTAGAAAAGACAAACTATACACAAGTAGTAAATACTGATTGACATTTTCACAGCAAATAAGAAAGGAAACTCATATACTGAGTTGTAATTTTACTTTTGAAGTTATGACAATTGTGTATTAGAAAGGATATAACTCAATGTAGTAGCAATATCAAGAGAGTGAAAGCTAAACCTAGACATAATATTATGCAACACAGATTTTGATATGAAAACATTTTGAAAGTTAAACAATATTCACTTTCAGGTGGCTAAAACTTTAACAACTTTAACAATGGCAAAAAAATTTTTATTGACAATGTATTGACTCTATCATCACAAATAGAATATTGTGTTAATAATTCCAATAATATGGGGCTAGAAGCATTCTTCTGTAACACAAAAAATGTTTTCACTATCCATAGCTCACAAGGAGAAACAAGTGGACTGGCATTAGAAGAGACATAGCAGTGATGTACAGCACACTATTAACACAGGTCATCTGTCGTACAGATAGAACAGACAAGAGATGCCCTTATGCAGCTTGTAAAAACTTGTAAAATGATTAGGAAGTGATTAGTTTTGACTATTATCTTCCATTTTTAACAATCAATTTAGTTATGCACATAGTGTGTTAAATTTTAACTGGCATATCATTTTTATCTTTTAATGTGCGATGTTTAAATCTTTATGAAATGAAACCTGAGGCTAGAGAGATAATTCAGAGGTTAAGAGCACTGACTGTTCTTCCAGAGTTCTGAGTTCAATTCCCAGCAACCACATGGTGGCTTACAACCATCTATAATGAGATCTGGTGCCCTCTTCTGGCAGACATAACACTGTATATGCAATAAAAAATAAACTTTTTAAAAAAGAAAAAGAAAGGAAACCAAAACAAAAAATGCACAAATATTAAACAGATACCATACAACATTTTATACCATGTGAGGTTTCAAGCAAATGATTTCAGAATTCCCTTGATCAACATATAACATAAATATACATAAACATTAAGTTGTTTATATTTTTCACTGCCCAGAACCATATTTAGAGAAAAATAAACAATACTGTAGCCAATGAGCTGTTAAGCCTTCATATATTACAACTCTAATTCCTTGATTGTCAAGGACAATATAAATATACCAACATATACCAAAAGACTCTGAGAGCTTAAAGGATTTGAATAGAACTAATCTATCCTGGGAATGAAGGTGCAATCAGTAATTCTCACAATAATAAAACCAGGTTCACAGGGGCTAGCATAGATGTCAAATATTGGGCTTTTGTTCCAAGTTTGATAGCTTTTATGTGGTTTGGATTCTTCGTTTGGTTCTTTGGATGGTTTTTGAAAAAACGAGAAAGGCACGGAGAATCAAGTTAAGACCTACAATCACATTATCTAATTTTAAAAGAACTGATAATTTCAGAAATTCCAAAAACTTAGCAATTGGCTCTCAGGAGCTGATGGAAACTAGCTCTGGCGAAACTCAGACACAAACAATAAATGGGACCTCCTGAAACTGAAAAGTTTCTGTAAAGCAAAGGACACGGTCAACAAGACAAAACAACAGTCTACAGAATGGGAAACGATCTTCACTAACCCCATATCAGACAGAGGTCTAATCTCTAAAATATACAAAGAACTCAAGAAATTAGTCATCAAAAGAACAAATAAT
>LOJH01065034.1:0-10523 GCA_001685095.1 Ellobius talpinus
CCTCGAACTCACAAAGATCCGCCTGCCTCTGCCTCCTGAGTGCTAGGATTAAAGACGTGTGTCCCTCCTCTCCTAACCTCTCCTGGAGGGATGACTCAGTAGGTAAAGCATTTGCTGAGCAAGCAAGAGGACCCGAGTGAGTTCCAATTCCTTGTAACAGCCTCACCGTGAGTATGTACCCCAGTGCTGGAGGGAAGATGGCAAAGCCCAAGAGCATGGTAGCCAGGACATCAACCTCTAGATTCCGTAAGAAACCATCTCAAACCTAGAGGAAGACAGCCGATGCAGACCTCTGGCCTGTACGGGGCATGGGCAAGTGAAACCCCCCTCACGGGGGGGGGAGAGGGAGAGAGAGAGAGACAGACAGACAGAGACAGAGAGAGATAGAGAGGCAGAGAGAAGGGAAGGGAGGGAGAGAGACAGAGAGACAGACAGAAAGAGACAAAGAGAGATAGACAGAGAGAGAGAAGGGAAGGGAGGGAGAGAGACAGAGACAGACAGAAAGAGACAGAGAGAGATAGAGAGACAGAGAGAGAGAAGGGGAAGGGAGGGAGAGAGAGGGAGGGGGGAGAGAAAGAGTCTGTACCTACAAGAACGCAGGCCATGCAACTCCATTAATACATTAAAAATTGGGATAAGCAGTGCCCCCAGGCAGTTAGCAGAGAACACCCAAAAAAGAAGTTCATCCAAAGTGGACTTTCCAACCTGACAAAGTAGCACACACCAATAATCCCAGATTTTAGGAGGTGAGAGAGAAGAATTCCAAGTTCAAGACTAGTCTATGCTGCATAATGAAACCCTGCTTCAAGACACAACATAAATTAAAGCATGCTGGTGTTTAGGAAAAGAAACACCTCTGTGTGTGTGTGTGTGTGTGTGTTATAAACACAATTATTATGTGTCAAATTTTAAAACTATATTTTTAAAAACTATTAACAAAAAAGTCAGGTGGTGCACGCCTTTAATCCTAGGAGGCAGAAGCAAGTGGATCTCTGTGAGCTCGAGGCCAGCCTGTTCTACAGAGTGAGTTCCAGGACAGCCAGGGTTATGGGAAGACTCTGTGTCAAAAACAAACAAACAAAAAATGAATAATTTCTTTCAGACTATCTGTCTTTAATTTAGGAAAATGTCTTAATGCCAACTGGAAGCTAAAAAGAAGTTTTCTCAATACCAAAAGTGTGGCAAACAAGGAATAACAGTGGTCAGCAAACCCAGACTCACTCCCGGAGCTTCTAAAGCTCACTCAGTACCGGGATCTGCTGCTGACTGCCTTCATTTCTCCACAGACTACATTTCCCAGCCTTCCTTTCAGTATCCTGGAGCTGGGGACCAGGTTCTAAGGGACAAGCCATTGCACACAGGGACTGCCTCAGAGACCTGCAGTCATAATGGCGGGATGGTGTACCACGAGTCCCTCCAGAAGAACTTTGGGTGGAAAGGATGCTGATGCCCTGGACCACACACACTTCTGTGGTGGCAACCCCTGGGAGGTGTGATGTGTTGCCGCTGTTAGAGGGATCTAAAGAGTGATGCTCCAGTGTCGTCATCTGCTGTCGGGTAAGCGCCCAGAACCCGTGAGCATTATCACTGAGAGACTGTGGAACTTTCACAGAGGGTGAAGCCAAGCTCCAGGGAGGCAGGGGTAACTGCTGAAAGCCACAGAAGTTCCATGTGAAGTCATGTGGATTGGCCATGGAGACCCTAAGTCCTTTTTTCCCTGATGCTCACAGCTCCCAGGCATAAGCACTTAAGATACAGCACAAAGGGGGCAAGATAGCGGAGGAAGACGCCATAGTCAGTCTATCTTCCATTCTAGAAATATTGTTAGGTTTTAAAACCCAGCACAAATGGCTAAGGTGCCTATGAAACACAGAGCAGATACTGGCCACCAGGTTCTTGTTGCATCCCTCGTTCCCTACCTACTATTGAGGGCCCTTCTGGCTGGCATACCCAGCTCCCTACCCTGAACTCCCGGGGCTGGGGTGCTGAGCTGCTCTTCCCTATATAATCCAGCCATTTCGGTTACTAGCTCTTTGTATATTGGGCCTAACAGCTGCTGCATCTGGTCCCTCCCTCTCCCCTCCCCCTTCCCCTCCCCTCCTCCTCATATGGCACAGCTCAATCTGATCATGTCCACTCTGTTCTCCCCCAGATGTCCCTATCCCTGCCTCTGGCTAGGCTCTCCCACATGTCTGCAATAAACCTCCTCCACCACACCTAGGAGCAGTCATGCGCTTTCCTTTTCCTTTCTTTCTTTTATTCCGCTATCTGTGCTGTATTCCCTAGCCCACACCTTCTCCCCAAACCATCTACCCAACCCCCCCAATCAAAGACCAATGGAGTCCAGAAACATATGCTTTCACATTTAATCAAAGGAAAAGAAAGAAAACATAAGAATTAGATGGCTGGCGGAGGGAACAAAGGAAGGACAACGGGCTGAGGCTGAGCGTGGACCATGGGGGGCAGGGTCCTCCTTCTCCTGAGGTCCACGGTGGGAGGGAGGGAGGGAGGACAGAGTCACAGAGCTAGCTCGGTGGGCACCAACATGTTCTAACTAAAGGGCTGTGCCAGGTGAGCTGAGGAGGCTCCCAGCCTCTATTCCCACCCGCCAGCACTTGAAAGGGGTATAGAGTCGGGCTCAGTGGGAGAGGTAGGAGGCTGTTCAGAGAGGGACCCAGCCCTGGCCCTTGCACATTTCCGGGGATGCTGTGAGGATTGCTACTCCACTGGGTATCCAGAGGGAAGGACTGGTACCAACTCTCCAGCATGGTGCCCACCAGATCTCTTAGAGGCCCTGGTCTTTTGGTCGGAGGGCTTTGTGGGTTAATCAAGGGGGATCAGGGGCTGCTCTGACCCTACACCCTCCAGGGAAGGAGGAAACTGGCAAGCAGGGAAATGTGCCATTTCTCTCCCACTACCGGTCCCCTTTAGGCTAAGTGAGGGTCAGGGTCGCAACAAGATGATGAACAGAAGGACAGGACATTGACTGACGGGGAACAAGGTGGGTGTGGGCAGAGCTATGCAAATGAGCAGCAGGCTGTCCACCTCTAGTCTGGTTTGCACATCCAATGGCAATGCAAATGAGGCTTCTAATATAATAAATATATTTCTAGCATTTGTAATAAATATTCTGTTTATTCTCCCTCCCTCCCTCCCCTAGGAAATGGGCACACAGTGGTTCAGGGGTCAGCTTGGGCTGGCACTTCAGCAAAGACTGACACTCAGGAGAACTGGGAGGCACAGGGTGGGGGTGCTGGGGGGGTCCCTGAGAGGACATGAGCCCCCTCAAGAAGGATGAGGGATGAGATGTCTCCGGATGTCAAGGACAGAGTTTTTAAAAGGATTCTCCTAATTTACAAAATCACCCTCCCCCAGGACTAAAGCCTGGTACTTAGGGTAGGGGACAACAGGAGAGTAGAGGGAGGCCCGGGCTCTGGGGACCTCAAAGAGCCACCTCCAAGAAAATGCATTCCTCTGCCTCCCCTCAAACCAAACCACATCCATGCATATGCACGCACATGTACAACACACACACACACCCCAAGGCCAGGAACGCGGACCAGCACCACAGCAGGCAGAGCCACAGACTGCCCAGCCTGGAGTGCCAATGGCACTCCCTTGGAGTCGTGCAGCAAGTGCTACTAAAGCTAGCCTGTCTTTTCCAAGCCCAGACTCACAGTCTCCCACCCCCTCTTCAAGCCCAAACTTGCCAGCCCTAATGCCAGGGAGCCACCTAGATCCATTCGGAGAAAAGCTCAAAGCGAACAGAGCCTGGTGTGGGCTGTGGAGCCTGGAGTGGGCTGTGGAGCCTGGAATACTTTAGGTCCCAGCAACAGAGGGTTCAGCTTTCTAGGCCCTATTCCCAACCTGGGCTAAGCCTCCTGCCACCTGCCAGTCGCACTGTTTGGGGAGCAGGACTTATAAAAGAGGGACACATGGAGAAAGTCCATGGAGACTTTGGCAGTGAGAAGCTAGGAATAAAAGAGGGACCAGGCTATGTTTGCTCCTCGAGGAGCTGAGGCCTGTGCCACCAGTTGCAAGAACTGGCACACGATGAGGCTCCCCCAGTTTCTAAAATGGCCCAGACTGCCACCACTGCCCAGGTCTGCTTACCTACCAGTGGTCTGAGTACCTGGCCACAGGAGAACAGCCCAAGGCTGTTCCAAGGACTATAGGAAGGGGTAGGAGGGGCCAGGGAACAGGGTGGGTGTGGTCAGCCCCAAGGAGAAAAGACTGGTAGGGTCCTAGACCTACTGACCACAAGGTCCAAGCAGTTCTGCTCTTCCCTGGTCTGAGCATCACAGGAGGGACTCTGAGATGCTCCTGGACACAGCATGATCCTTAGAGAGGGATGTCTGGTGGCCAGTGGACATCGGGAGTGGGCAGCACCTGGGTACAGAGGTAACCTATGAACACCCACCTCCCTGGCAGTGCACACCTCTGGACTGAAGCCTGCTGGTAACTGTGATCCAGGGAAAACCAGAGATGGGGTGGGAGGGGTAGAGATTGTTATCGGGGTAGGGGGTGTCACAGGTGGGCTGAAGGATGGATTCCCAACCAGGCAGGGAACAAGGTCCAGAGCAGAGCTCAGTACACCCAGCTGACGGGCACCCACTGGGGCTCTGTTCGAAGCTTCTCCATGGCAGCCTGGAGCTCACGAAAGGTCCTCTCCAGGTTGCTGTTGACCAGGCTGAGGTCAAAGTAGTGTCCGTATCCCCTCTGAATGCGGCTGCTCTCCTCCACTGTCCGCCTCAGATCCGCCTCCTGTCCCACACAAGGGGCTTCGTCAGTGCTTCCTCCTTGGTCCCATCATCAGAGGGACCTACAACCTGCCTATCCCACCCCAAAGTCCAGCCACAGTGGTACAGATGCCCTGTGCCCTACAAGGCTGTGCCCCACCAAGCCCAGATGGATGTAAAGGAGGGAGGGAGAGAGGAGCCTTTGTGACAAGCAGGACACTAACTATTTACCCACCCACAGGCCCTTTACCACAGCTCCACAAGGGAGGATTAATTTTCTCCCATTAATAAGACAAAGCTCCGATACAAAGAGGTAACAGTGAACCGATGGCTCAGTGATCCGCCTGACTCCAGCCAGGGCTCCCTTCCCTTACTATAGCTATGAGGTGGCGCCAGGATTCGCCTGGTACCAGGATGATCCCACAAATGGACAAGTTATTTCCCACCCACCCTATACCTAAAGGAAGCTAAGCTGGGAAGTTGGGAAGGAAATGGACAACTGGCTTAACAAAACTGAGGGCAGAGGTGTTCCAGAGGCTCCGGCTGCATTTTTGGTCAGGGCCATGGTGTACAGAGCTGGCATCAGGTCATCAGAGGATGCAAGCCCAACCCAGACAGCCTCTGTGGAGCAGAGGAGCTGTAGTAACAGGCATGGGGCGGAAGGTGAGAGCATGGGTGTGGGAAGCCTTCAGCTCAGAACATGGCAAACCCTATCCATGGAGCAATGCTGTATCAAGGTCCAGAAGCCTCCCCTGGCCATCTCTGTCCCATAGTCTCCCACTGGCTCTCTGGAGCACGTAGTAGGCCTGGAGTCAAAGTTCTGTGTCCCTGGCTTGGTCTGAGACGTTGGGCACTGTGTTTCTCTCTCATCCTTTCCTCTCTTCAGATGCACAAATTTCCGACCAAAGTCTGACCTCTTTGGGTTCCACCACCCCAGGCGATCAGAGCCCCTCACCGTCAGCTGTTTGGTGGACACACCGCTCTCCAGCGCAGCCCGGTTCATGGCTCGAAGGGTCTCAAAGTCAGGGGCCTCAATGAATACCACATAAGGGACAAACTCAGCTGTCCTCAGGACCTTCACCGCCTGCAGACAAAGAAGAGGTGGGAGCCATATCTTCACATGTGTGAGTGACAGGGTGGGCACACCTGAGAGTGGATGCTTGGGGTGCCTGGGGTTCTGGGACCTGGGTCCTGAGAAAGACAAGTAGCTGGAGACGAACTGAAGGAGGCTGGGGGAAGAATCCAGAAAGTCGGAAAAGGGCCGGATGCCTAGCCATAGTCGAGGGGAACATGAACACTAGGGGTTCATACAGCCATACAGGGGTTGCTGAGGGGAGCAGGATGGGGGTAGTGGACACTGACAGACATGAAAGGGAAGAGCTAGACAGTACCTGGGGGTTGACGTCCAGCACGCACACCTTGCCGGAGGCAACCACGCCACGGATGGAGTCGATACGCGTGCCGTACAGGTTGCCCTCATACTCGCCATGTTCCAGGTAGCGCCCAGCACGGATGTCGGCCTCCATCTCCCCGCGAGACACAAAGCTGTAGCCCTGCCCTTCCCTTTCCGAGTCCTTGGGCCTCCGGGATGTGTCTGGAGAGGAAGCATGGCTGATGGGTGAGTCAAGTCACCCCACCTCAAAAATGCACATGTGGGTTCCATGTGGGTTGCATGATCTCTGAACTCAAGTCTTCACACACCCGACCCTCACCCTCAGCACTGACATGCATGTGTACACAAACACACGCAAGACACTTGTCCAGGAGGACTTTCAGAGAACAACTTGCCCCATCTGATGCACACTGATGGTAGCAGATGCTCAGGAAGGGCGACGAACAGCCCAAAGCCGAATACGGCAAGGGTCAAGAAATCTGTGCTTAATATTCTTGTTCCTGCCTCTAGGAACCACCAACCACCCACCTTCACCTCCTGCTGACCCATTACTTAGATTAGAAGCCCTATCTGCCATAAGGCCACACGCAGTTCAACCCTCTTTCGCGGATCCCAAGGTAGACTTTTTTTCCTGACCCTTTTTGCAAGCAAAACTTGAGAAAAGAAATCCTGAAATAAAGCCAGCCCCATGCCAAATCCCGAGCCTGCAGTTCCCTTCATCCACCCACAGAGGGCGCACACCACACAGCGCTCACCCAAAGGAACAACCTGACCTGGTGCCCCTGAAGATGCTCACTCAGTGCTGTTCTGCACCCTTCCACCACCATCCCTCCCTTCTCCTTTCCCCATCCCCATCCACCCTCGCACCTCCCGCTTCATGGCCCCCACTCACAGGGCACTGTGGTGCCATAGCGGTCTGGATCCCACAGAATGAGTTTGTTTTTCAGGCTGCGTCGGCCCACACCCTGAGCACCAATCAGCACCAGGGTTTTCCGGCGGAATGGAGGCATGCGGGCCACCTCCTCATAAATGAGCAGCTCATGGCGGTCAAACTCTGGGCATAGAGAGATGGCACTGCTCAGCAGGCTGCCCCATCGGGGAGGGGCTCTCAGAATCATGAAGAGTAAAAGTGCTTGAGGCCTGGGAAACGGAGGACTTGGGCAAGCCTAGGAAGGAGGCTGGCAGTATCTGAGCAGAGTTGATCCCCAAGGTTACGTGTGAGGAAGAGAGATATGGCCTATTGGACAACTGGGACAGGAATTAGTACCCACCTGCATTCTTGGTTGTCAAATACATCATTCGCTTCTTCTTCTTTCCCGAAAGGCTGCCACACAGGGTCCCTGGCCACAAGGAAACAAATGAGTAAAAACTGGGTGATCCCAAGTCTTAAATTGGGACTTGAGACGGGGGACGGGGCGCCTACCTGAGGTCGGGGTCAATTCCAGGTCCCGCTTGACAAACGCTTTCCGCTTCTCCTCCAACAACTGGCTGGGGATGAGCCCAGCACTGCCCCCTTCTACATGGCATGCCTGAAATGGCACATGCCAAAGACCTACCTGGGTAAGAAGACCCTTCCCAGTGCCCTACCCCTTCTGCCTGGTTACTGTACTTGGAGACACTGTAGGAGTGCCCACGGCTCACCTGCCACCAATTAGCATCATCCTGGTTTACAATCTGGAGCAAGTCCCCAGCGTTGAAGCACAGGCCTGCTTCCTTGCAGGGGATGAGACTGTCACGGGCAGGGTCATAATCGAAGTGGCATTTAACAAATACCTAAGCACAGGGATTTTGGAGGAGTCAAAGGAATGAAGAGGGAGCATGTCCACTGGAAGGGTGTTAGGCAGACAGTCCACCCCTCCCTGCCACTCTCCCTGTCTAAAGGAGTGATGTCCCCAGGCCTGCTTTACCCTGCCTTCCTGGTACTCCCCTTGGCAATTGGAATGAAGAGATTTAAATTTAGCAATTGAGAAACTGTCCAAGGCTGGGTCAGGCCCCAGGAAAAAGGAAGCAGATACCCAGGTCGGGGTCACTGGCACCTAACCCTGTAGTCTTCCTTCCTCCCTTCAGGAAGACAGAATTCGGAGAGAACAAAATCCAAAGAGGAGGGTGAGGTGACAGCTTTCACAATCCGCCAAGGAAGCAGCTCCAAGGGCAGGTGACAATCCCACCTTACTCAGGCCTGCAGGGTGAGGTCTTTGCACACACACATAGGTGCAAAGGCCACAAAGATCACTACATCCCTTTGCACACTCAGGACACTCAACAATCTCTTGCACACTCAGATAGGCCTTCCTAGTCATAGAAGCTCACATATCTCTTGCATATATGTATGAATGCCTACACATAAGACATGTCTATGTGTGCTTATACGCCACACTTGGAGGCTGTGTAGCTGTAATGAGTACCATCAGCCTGGAGGGCTTGCTGGCTCTTCTTCCTTAGACATACAGTTTAGGGTGGAACAGACCAAGAGACCTAGGAGCTATAGCTCAGCCAACTCTTGGTCCTTGAGCTGGGTAGGGCTCAGGGAGACAGGCCCACCTGTCGGGGCAGGTGGGGCTCCTGGTAGCTGGGCAGGATCTTGAGGATAACACTGCCACTGGCATTGCGCAGGAGCTCCTGCAGCGCCCGGGGATCGCTGCCCACTGGCTGCCCATTCACTTCCTTGATGATGTCACCAACATGCAGCAGGCCTTGCTGAGCCACCATGCCCCCGTGCAGAATGCGAGCAATCACCAGTTCACCACCCTCCACTCGGAACGTCACACCCTGGGGGACGAAAGGAGCAGGTGGTAAGGCAGTCTCTGTTCAGAGTGGCCCTCCCACTCCTGTCCCTACCCTCATCCGCACTCAAAAATCTCCTATTCTTGGCTCAACTCTTCACCTATAGCCACAGCCTGGAGAGGATCCTGAGGGAGAATGTGTATATGTGTGCACACGCACATGCACATGTGTGTGTACTCACATTCATGTATAGCTAAGTCTATACAGCCCTTGGATGAACCTGGGCCTAGTCCCACCTGCCCTGTCTCCCTTCTCATTGGTGACTCTCTATCCCCTCCCCTACAAGCCTCAGATCCTCACCAGATGTTCTCCAGCTGTCTTCCGGATGCCCACCATGCGCACCGCATCAGGAGGTACCGGCTGATTGCTGAACGTGGGATCTAGACCTGGGCTGGGGGGTGGGGTCTCATAAGTCTTTGAGGCCACTGAGTCATGTGTCTCCAAGAGGGACTGAAAAGGGATGGGAAAAGAAGGGACAATGGGGAAATGCCCCACACTGGCTTCCCAACCAACTTCCAATTAGGAAATTGCCACACACACCCCCACCACCACCACATGCAGCAGCCAGCAGCTGGGAACCTGGAAGTGAGGCTCCTGGAGGATGCGTGCCAGTTCTGCAGCGGTGCTGCTCTGCTCCGCCAGCTGTGCCAGGTCCCGAAGGATTTCCTGCACCAGCTCTAGGTTGTTATCCCGAACGGCCTCCAACTTTGTCTCCTCCAGCCGCTCGTGGGCCTAGGGTGTGGAAGCAATAGGTGAGGCCAGCCAGACCCAGGAGTTCTGAGATGCCAAAGAACACTCCTCTGGCTCCAAACCCCTAATCCTTAAACCCCACTGGCAACATCACTCTGGGTCTCACTTTAGTTACGCAAGACATACACACACACACACACACACGTTCATGTGTACTTTGTTTTTCTTTATCCAGCAAATGATGACTAACTCTGTTTATAGGTGCTGAAGAGATTACTCAGCAGTTAAGAGCACTGGCTGGTCTTCCAGAGGATGCGGGTTCAATTCCCAACACCCACATTGTGGCTCACAATTGTCTGCAACTCCAAGATCTGACACCTTCACACAGATATACATGCAGGCAAAACACCAATGCACATAAAATAAAATTAGGTTTTTTTTTAAAGACTCAGTTTATGGACAGGACAATCTAAAGCACAGACTTCTGATCTATTCTCTTGACTCACATGGTCACCAAAAATCATCAAACTGTCCTCAACTCCCAAGAAATGTAAGTATATGGAGTCAAGATCATGGTCGGATGAGACCCTAGACATCTTTTAGCCCAAGATCATAAAGCCACGGAGGTAAAGTAACTTTCCCAGGGACTTGAACCTGGGTCTCCAGGCTTAGTGTGGGGAAGGGGCAAGAAATCAGTTCATGAGACCAGCAAGATGACTCATCATATAAAGGCGCTTGTCACTCAAGCTTGTAACCTGATTCTGTTCCCTGGAACCCACATGGAGGAGGAAGGAGAGAAGTGACTTCACAGAGTTGTCCTCCAGCCTCCACATGCATGCTATAGCATGCATACACCCACACACGTGATGTAGGAGGGTCATCTCTCTATGTGTTACTTTCATTGGTTAATAAAGAAA
>LOJH01065035.1:0-10523 GCA_001685095.1 Ellobius talpinus
GGGCAGGGAACCCTGACTGCTCTTTGGACTGGAAAGGGAGGGGGAGGGGTAATGTGGAAGGGGGAGGAAAATGGGAGGAGAGGAGGAGGTGGGAATTTTTAATATTGAAATATATTATTTTAAAAAGTCATTTGCAATGTGCTCCACATAACTGGAAGCCCTTTCTGCAAATGTAAAAATGAAGATGTAAGTAGAATCAGTCTGAAGGAGTTCCAGCTGCCCAGCAAAACCTCACTGCATTTCCCTCCAACAGCACTCCAAGAACAAGATGCGGTGTAATCAGCTCTTCCAGGGTTGCTATGGATTCGCATGAAGGAGGATACAAAAGAAATCCTCACAGTCTGTTGCTTCAAGTAACATCAGATCTCTCTTCCAGGATGAGCCTGCTGACAAGAGATGGAGATGAAGATGTTGGTTAAAACCTTAAAGCTCTTACTCCCTGCCCATGGGAACATAAACAGTACAGGTGAACATGGTCACCCATGCTCATAGGGTCATTCATACCAACAGGTGAGAGGCAGAAGCCGAATGTCCTCCAGGATGGGTAGATAAGCCAAATGTGGTGCACCCATGCAGGGAACACTAGCCAACCCCCCAAAAGAAGGAAATTCTGACAAACGCTGCCTTGTGGATGACCTCTGATGTCTGTCTTCTATTGTTTCACTCATGGGAGGCCCCTAAAATGGTCAAATTCATGGAGACAGGGAGTCGGTGAGCTGGGAAGAAGGATGGGGAGCCAGTGCTTACTGAGTTCAGAGCTTCAGTTTGGGAGGATGAAGAAGTCCTAGAGACAGTCGTGATGGAGATGGTAGTGATGGAGATGGNTGGAGATGGTAGTGATGATGGAGATGGTAGTGATGATGGAGATGGTAGTGATGGGTGAGCACCACCATCCATGCACTCGGCACTCCTTCCTCGCCGTGACCCAAAGGCACTGAAATGTGTACTTAATGTCGTTGTTTATAAACTAAACCTGAGGGCTGTGTTTTTATAGACCCCACACAGAACTACACAGTGGGAAATCCTCCATTACAGAGTGGAAGTTCTCTATATTAGCAGTGGAGGGAAGGCCAGAGCTGGTAGGTGGCCCAAGGGACTAGAAAGCAGAGTCAGGCGACAGTGTATTTTAGATCCGGAAAGAACTGCACACATGGAGACAGCGAGAATCTGACTTTTCCCACGATATCCGAGGGAGTGAGTTTCTAATAGTCTAGCTTCTCTCTCTTAGATTTTCCCACTATGGAGACATATTCGTTTCTCTCCCCTTTTCCTGAATCCAGGCTTGCAAGGGGCTAATGAGGCACCCTGAAAGAAAGAAGCAGGGTATGAGGAACCAATTATTTCACTGATCTTAACAGCTGCTTTCTGTGTAGAAAACACATTAAGACTCAAGTAATAAGAATTGTACAAAGACCTCCGCATGCCCTTTGTGGATCTCCAATTTGCCCTGCATCATATTTCCTGTCCTTATTCCTTCTTATATCCATATCTATATCTAGGGACAACACTTGGTGTCCACAGGAAGTTAGTTTCAGGATCCCCGAGGATACCAAAATCCAACGACAATCAAGTCTCTTACATAAAACACCATAATCTTTACACTACATGGACACTCATCCTCCTACACACTGGAAATCCCATATAATACCTTACAAAATATAAATGCCATATAGGTGTTAGGCTCATTGTTTGGAGAATAATGACAGAAAAACTAAACACTATTTGTTCAAAACAGATACAAGATATATTTTTGTTAAAAGGCTTGTTGAATCTAAGCATATGGAAATGGAAAGTATAAAGTGTTGACTGTTTTTATACATAAACACAAGCACACACACACATATGTGTGCACGCACACATGTGCGTGAGCACACACACAAGCTGCCCTCAGCTACCACGCCCCTTCCTTCCCCAGTCTTACATTAGCTTCCATGACCTCAATGGTTTTTAAGAGAATGGCTGATGAATTATCCTGCAAGTTGGATTTACCTGGTACTGTCTCATGACTAGACTGAGGTTTTTCATGTTTCACAGGAAGCCCACAGGGATGAAATGGAGGAGCCCTTGTTGTGGCCCATCCCAGATGTAGCCAATGGTGCTGGGACAGGACTCCAGGGCTGAGCTATCTTCTTACCTCACGGAGAACTTCCTTGTGCTCTTGTGATAGGCCTCTTGTGAAATACTTCAAGATCGGGCCAATTCCCTGACCCTTACCTATTGCTCACGCATTAGTTCTAGAGCCTGATGACAGGTCCTAACTGAATTAATTATTAATACTCAGGCTGCCGAACAGAGATTTTTCACTTTTGACAGGTGACTTTCTATTACAAAGAACTTTGACCTTTCCTTCCACATACATATTTACTTATTTAGGTGCATCCAGCATGCTCTGTGGCTGTTATTTAGTCAGTGTGTTGTAACCTGTTCTGGGCACTTATTTTGTTGGTAAATTATCTAAGATTGACCAGTGGGAGCCTTTTGTTTGGTGCCTATGCCCTTTCCACATGTCCCACCATCCTGGGACACATTAATTTCTGGTAATAATGTGTCTACTTGGACTCTTCTTACTCCCACCTGAGAGTAGCTATTTCTCCAAGTCATCCTGGCAGGCACCTCCTCATTGCTTAAGCACCAGAAAGTCTGCCTCCATGTGGCATAGACCATTGATCCAAGGCCATAGACTTGGACAGCATGCTGCTGAGGACTGAGACCATTGGTACTTGATATCTAAGTAAATACACGTGTGGTTCTAACGCTAGGAGACAGGAGTTTCCACGGCTGTGCACACCAACGTACAGGACCTCCATGGTGCACATCCGTGCCCAGAAAACCTCCAGAACCATTATGTTCAGTACATTCGCTTATTTTCTCAGGCCTCTGCATGGAGCCGGCGTGCCATTGATTAGCTCCTCAGCATCCCATGCGGTTCTCTTCTTTATCTGGGTCTTAGCTGCCAACTAGTGCTAACTTGCCAACCAAGGATTTTTACTTCCCTCAACTGATTGGCTCATTAAACTTTTCAAATACATAATTTTAATTTAATCTTAATTTATTCTTATTAGTGTGTTTGTATATGTATGGTGGGGGACATGTGTGTGTGTATGTTAGAGAGAGAGAGAGAGAGAGAGAGAGAGAGAGGTGTCTTGGGGGTCAGAGGGCGCACACATGCCATGGCCTGAGTGTGGAGGCAGGAGAGCAACTTTCTGAATTCAGTTCCCTCCTTCTGCCATGGAATGCTGGGATGGAGTTCAGGTTGCAGCTTTGATTGGCCAGCACTTCACCTGCTGAGTCATCTCGCTGGCCACCAATACGCATTTTTAAATAAAGTAAGAGAAAGAATGGGAGGGAAGAACTTTTAATTTGAGCACAATGACTATATTTCCAACATTTATTTTTCTCTCTAATATGTGGACATAGAAAGTAGGAGAAAGGTATACCTAAATCTGAGGGGTCAGAAGGTGAGACTATTCTTCAGGGAACTGTCGGTTAAAAGCCACTCCCACCTCTCACACAGAACACTTCATTAGATTAAATTATTGCTACCAGTAATTTTCCACATTGACTACTGAAACTAAAATAAACAGAATTTTCCGGTCTTTGAATTGTTTGGCAGTAACTGTAAGATTGGTCAGAGATTTATTGCTAACTTTTCGGGGGGAAAGTCTATTCTGCTTTAAATGTGTGACAGGGCTGCGCAGAATGGAGGAGGCCACGCTTCAGTAACAAATTAATCCTGAAAACTTTGACGTAATTAATGCTCATTCCTTTTATGAATGTCACAGCGGAATGTAGGTTGAGTGGCCATTGTACTTATAGCTCTGCACATGGCCTCCAATGTTGGGGAAAGAAAAAAGAAATGCAGGTGCCATCACAAGGCCTCCAGCTGAAAGTGACAGGGACACTTTTGTTCTTGCCTCACAGGCCCAGAGTGTGTCAAGGATCAGAAGTGGAAGAAGCGCACGGTGTCTAGTGATCCTCATCAGCTTCTCCAGGCTCCAGCATCACCCGGTTCCAAATATGCTGAAATGAGAAGCTCGGATCAAGGGTATCTGTCCCAAACATGATTCAAAAACCCTTTGACTTCTCTGAAGAGATGTTGCCAGTGTTCCCTTTGCTTAGAAAGTTAGCACAATTCTGTGTACCTTTAAATTTTAAACCTTCCTTGTTTGCTTAGGACACATCTACATTATTTTAATTTTTTTCCACCCACATATGTTTCTAGTTGAATAAATCCACAGTCAGCACACCCATAAAGATGGATTTTTTTTAAATGATGGTTATCCAACCTTTTGACACTAAACATGGCATTACTATCTTCAGCCATGTTGGGCTGCATTCATAGTTATCCTGGTACGCAGGCAGCCCAGGATTGGACACTCCTATAGTGTGTTTCTGGTGAGTTATGCTGGTTAGATCTCTGTAACCATGCCAGCAAAACTCTCCTCTTTGCTGACCATAGCTAGGCCAGGAATGCTTCAAGGCTGTGCATGTCTTATCTAGCCTGTTGCATCATAAGGGGCCCTTCAAAGGGCCTCATGGAGTCGACATAGGCTGGGGCTAGCAGGGTTCACACACCAGTGTAGAAGTCCAAGAAAAAGTGTCCTGAGCTCAGCCATAGGAAAGAAGACACTCAGGTCCAAAGGCTTCCCCGGCACCCTATATGAATTTGCTAAGTTCTAAATCCCTTCCCTGGTGGCTTGTGACCTCACTGTGCCCTGCTCTCTGAAGGCCTGAGTCACCGCTGTGGCAACTCTCAGAGAGCTCCTCGTAGACACAAGGAACAGATAGCACCTTTTAAAAGCCACTGACTGAATCAATGTCAGTTGTAGCTTAGGGCATGTCAGGACTGTAGGAACTGAATAAAATTATATAGGGCGTGAACCAGGCACAGAACAATAGAAAGAGAGGCTGTGTATTTGTGATTAATAAGAAAAATCATGGGCTTTATTTACCCTGGAGATGTGCCAGCCAGTGGGCTGCAGGTAGGTGTGTGAGGCCCTTTGTAGTGGAAGCCAGCATGGCGGTGAATGTGTAGAAAGAGCCTTCTTCCTTTGACCAAGAAAGGAAGCAAGGGAGAGAAAGTCAGAACTTTGGGCTTCTTGCATTTCTTCCTCACGGTGAAAGCAGCATGACTGGCCCAGAGTCCTGGCTAGTATCATAACTTCCAACACCATCAGCAAAAGCTCCCATAGAGAGTCAAAAGCAAGGGAAAGATCTGGCACCTCGTCTTATGCCGTCAGCAACACAATGATCCCCAGAAAGCCCCCATGTGATTAAACAAGGGAGGCCTTGAGCTCATCCAGTGTCTGTGCTGTACTTCACAGACCATGGTCACAGCCAATACGTATAGAGATCTCCAAGAGTCCTCTCCCCACCACCACCAGACAAAAGAGAAGAGAGTGAGGGGGCCAGGCATGCTCAGACAGCTGGTGGAATGCAGAACTTGCGGCGAGATCTTGGCATTACAAGGTGTTGCTCTGTTTCCTCTGTAACACTCAGGTTTTCTTGTTCTAAAGTTGATGTCACAAGATCCAGTGCCTCCAGGATCCAGGTCAGAGGCAACTGAAAGGCCAGCAGGAAGCAGGGTGGAGGTTCCCAGGGTGCGGAGAGGCAGGATAAACTTCGCCCTCCCACATATTGGTATCTTGCATAGCATGAGCCCAAGATGGCCAGGTCCTATTGCCTTCTGGAGAAGCCAGGCACGCCGAATGCTGGAAGTTGTCTGTGTTTGTGTTGGCAGCAGATTTTGCTTGTATTTCAGTCATGTACCTGAGAACAGTGTTTAGTTTACATGTTATGACCTTCACTTGTGGTGTCTCTGGAACAATTCCAGGGACAGAGTTAGATGGTGGATAAGTAGCAGGCAAAGGGGGCCTCACATAGTGACAAAACATGGACAGTTCTTTGGGAAAGGTAAGACCCAAACAAGATGAAAGTGGCTATCCCTCACAGAGGGGTCTGAGGGAAGGCATGTGCTAAAATGGAGGGGGAGTACAGCCAGGTGTGTGGTGCGTGACGGTAATCCCAGCTCTCAGGAGGCAGGGGCTGGCAGACCTCTGAGAGTTCAAAGTCAGTCTGATCTACAAAGCAAGTTCCAGGCCAGTTAGGAATACATAGTTAGACCTTGTCTCAAAACAAAACAAAACAAAAACAAAAACAAATAGAAACTAAATGAGGAGGATTAGACTGAGAAGAAATTATTGGGTAATAACAACACAAACCCCAGACATCCTTTAATACGGGCAACACAAGAAGCACCGTACGAAACCTGAGAGGTGGGGGAAGCCATTAAGCCTCACAACCCCTGGAGGTGCTCAAACAGCCTTTTTTCTCGTATTAGAGATGATGGAACAGCCCACAGTTGCCTAGGGTTACTCCCCAGGATCATGACACACAGTAGATTCTGGCTCTAGTGCATCTTTTCAAGCTATGCTGCTTGTGCATGCTGAGTTTCAAAGCCGGAAGTGAGAGAAAATTAGTTGGACTCACATTGGCTCATCCGTGCCTCCTTCCCAAGGGATTTCAATTAGGAGAGAGTCTGCCCCGGTGAGCCTGTCACCTAAGCTGGGTAGACCAGAAAAGCAGAGGCCCACACTCTGCTTTTCTGGTCTACCCAGCTTATCACAGTCACATTCAATGTCACATTCACCAATGAGTGTTCTCTAGAATCTTGTTCAATCAAGTGTAGTAATTAGCATCATGTCTCTTACTCACTAGCTAACCAGGGGAATAACGTTTGCACTGAAGGAAAGAGACCAGGAGCAGTTAGCACCCGGAAGCAGGGGTAGGAAGATTGGTAAGTTCCAAGCCAGTCTGGGCTACATAGTGACACCCTGTCTCAATAAACCCAAATAACAAGAAGGAGATGCAAAGATAAAAATATATCACGACTCCAGGTCCATCCAGAATGGACAGAGATGGGAACTCAGGATGTTAATGACAGACAGTGAGAGTCAGGAAGCAACTAGCCCTGTCGCCTGCTCAAAACAGCCAGAAGCACCTAGAATGTTCAAAGGAGAAAACCTTTCTTACTACTCTCATGGGCTGAGGGACAGAATCTTCTAGAGATGGCAGCGGGGACAGGGTGTGGGTGCTCCTGTCGTCTCTCACATCTCTGATCTCTGTTCTTATAAACTTCTCTGAGCCTCCTGTCGCAGCCTAGGTTGTAAATCGGGTTTGGGGAACTGAAGCTCACAGACCCAAACACTCCACCAGCATTGCGGTGCTCACTAAAGGTGGAATAAATTAAAACAGAGGGAAGCGGGGAGTTTTGAAAAACTTATACCACAAAGGCTCATACTTTTGCCTCATTGTCATGAACGAGGAACACGTGGGTAAAGCTTGCCTGATGTTTCCAGCCAGCAGTCAGTTCAAAAGGAACAGGCCTGGGCGTGACATTAGCAGCAGATGCTCCATATTCATTCTGGAGTTATTAAATAATAATTTATAATGATTGATACATTTAATTTACATGGCTGCCGTCCGAAGTCAAATTGCACACCAGCCCTGCCGTCCTCTGATGTTCTGGTTATAAACAGGGCAATGGAAGACAGTGAAGCAGTTAGTTCTCAGGAGGGTCTCCGGGCAGGCAGAGTAGGAGGCCAGGTGGCTCAGGACCACTGGGGAGCCTAGAGAGCCCTGAGACCTTGCCAGAACCCTGTGATGTCAAAGCCCTGGAGTTGGAATTTTCACAGGCTCAAGAGCTCATAGACTTAGGCGGTCCAGCTTGGTGCATTCTGAAGACTGTGGCCGGTCACAAGTCAGCTTGACTTTCAATGCTTTTGTTCCCATGGTACCAAATCAATGGGAAGGCGAAGCCCACTGCACACTGATGCTGACAACCATCTGCGAGATAGGGTCTGTGAGAGTACTTTGATATCTCGGAGGAGTTTGGAAAGACATCAGCTAGAACATGAACAGTTCAAGTCAGCATTGCCCTGTCATTGGCTGGAAACATCTCAGGTACTGGTTTTCATTTGCTGGACTCTGGGGCTGAGGCCACTGATTCAAGTCCCCGCCTAGACAACATTCCCCTTCCCAGTCAGGAATCAAAGTGCAAAGTACCTCCTCCCTCAGGAAGAAAAGGCCAGTCTGAATAGTGAGGAACCGAGGAACTTTCTCTCAAAGCCTGAATGCCCCACAGTACACTGTGTTTGGTCTGTTTGTTATAATGAGGACAGACAGACACAAAGGAGAGTCTAGGAGAGCTCGTTTGCCCCTCAGCTTGGAGGAAAATGCACAATAGAACTTTGTGAGTGAATGTCAGGAGAATGTGGACCATTAGTGTATATAGAGTAAAATATGAAGTGTGTGGGGTGTGTGTGTGGTGTGTGTGTGTGTGTCACATTGTGCAGGTGTGGCAGATACATAGTGTGTGTTGCATGTGTGCCTTCTGAGTGCCATATGGGAATTGTAGGTCATATATCATGTGTACTGGAAGAGGGAGTATATAAGGTGTGTATGTAATTTGTGACCCATATGACTCTTGGGCATGTGTGGCACATATGCGGTTAGTGTTGTGTGTATATATGAGTATGATATGTTTCTGGTGTGGGTTCTACACAGAAGCAGGGCTATTTTTGTGTGCCTGGCATATGCGGGGTGTGTGCAGCATACAGTAGCATGTTTAAGTTATCAGTGCACTGCGTATGCTCTGTGTGGTGTGTGAACCATGGAGGTGCAGTTACGTGTGAGAGCATGTGGCATGTTACAGAATGTGTGTGGTATGTGTGCATGTGGCCTGTGCGTGGGGATGACTTGTCCAGCTGTCAGTTCATCAACAAGCAGAGCATCTTTTGAGTCACGGTTCAGTAGATGGTGACAGCTGTGAGAGCAGGGGGAAAACATAATAGAAGGTGAAACCAATGCAAGCAAACAGAGGTTGACTCACTGGTGACAATGTCTCCAAAGACAACATTCTTGAAAAATAAACAATGCGAGCGGATAGTGATAGCCTCGGGTAGCCAGCAGCCCTTGGTTGCCATTTCCTGGATTCTTTTTCTGTCTTTTAGTTTTAGTAACTACATCCACACAATTCTGAAGGGTGCTCTAGCAGCTAAGAGGGAGGCCCCACCCATGATCCAGCCCACCCAGCTTCAGGTTCCAGGTCTACCTGTGGCTGACTCTCTTCCTTTCCTTTGGAACAGGTCAGTGCAGCCCCCCTCTGAGCGTGGCAAGGAGGTGGTGATGTCAGGGTTTCTACAGGGAGGTCATGAGATCCTGAAGGTCATGGAGGTGGCCTAGCACGGAATTCCAACCACATCACCATGGTGACAGGATTTATTTTAAGACTGGACATGTAATGGAAATAGGACCAAAACAGACTGCAGGAACCACACCAGGTAGGCCCTCTGCCTGCCTCCTGGGAGCTGCTGCAATCAGAACTGGTCTCCTCCCTTTATGCTCAGAAAATGCTTTCCAGCCACTCACACACTTCCTCTGGCCTGGAAAACTTGCTCAAAGAGGTACCAAGGTTTTGCTCCATTTCCCATTAGCCAGCTGTTTGGCAGAATTTGTTACTTTCTAAAGATTGATTTAACCAGCTTCAGGAATTTACGTGATCCTTTGTCCTGTTGGGGCTGCAAGGGCGGGGCACCTTTGTCCTAGTCTGACCCACCCAGAAGACATCCCCAAAGGACTAGATCACCTAACCCGCAGGCTGACACCACAGTCAGTTCAGTTCTGGCTGGTTGGTGACTTACCTGTCCTCATCTCTGATGGTAAAGTTAAGATGCTCACTGACAGTCCTGGGTGGAGGCCCCTGGAGTTGCTCAGTGGGCATGTGGGAGGGCCTTCAGTCACTTCCTCCTCTGACCCTTGCTGCTTCCCATCACAGAACTGAACTTGCACAAACTCCCACAACCTGAATAGCTTCGAGTTTCCTGGAATGTTAAATGTGCTAGTCCAGGTTCTCTCTGAAGAAAGGATACTGTGCCCAAGGAACTCTCCTCAATTGTTCTGTTTACATGCCCCTGAGGTGTGGTTGCTGTGCCTCCCAGGGCTCTGCTTATAAACCTGGCATGAGTGCAATAAGCCAAGCCAGGAACCGGCTGGCAGGTGTTATGGGACTTGTCCTCCCTGTCAGCCTTTTCTACCACGGCTCTGGTTTCCAGGGTAGTGTACCCATGAGCCACTCCCTGTTCCTGCTGTCACTCTCATCCCCTTTCCCAGCAGATCCTCTGCACCCACCCGGCACCCTTCCTCCACTCTCCAAATGTCCCTCAGATGTCGCCATGAGGATGTGCTTGGGCCATGCTGGCTTAGCACTCTGGTCTCAGGTCCTGGGAGCATCCTTGGTGCCAGGTATACTGATACAACATGGTTGCCCTTCTGTTACTGCTTTCCTATGTGGTTAATGACAGCCTGAGCATAGAGTTGAAGCACCCAGGCAGAACTGTGTCAGGAGGGTGGAGGGCAGCGGTTCCTGACCATGGGCTCCAAAGGAATCATGTGGGGGCAGAAGAGAGTATGATTGGACCAGAAACCATTTGGGACTGTCCCCTCTCCTCTCCTCTCCTCTCCTC
>LOJH01065036.1:0-10523 GCA_001685095.1 Ellobius talpinus
TGTATATTGGGGGAAAGCCACTAGATTCTATAAGCAAGATGTGCCTCCTCATGCAATAACGGTACAGCTGTTATGTAACCAACAGTTTCTGATTGGATTTGAGGCCTGCTTCATTGGAGGAAATTTATGCCTGATCAAAAGGCAGGAGTTCATAGGTCCTGGGGTAAAGCCTGCTATTATTTTTGCTGAAGTGTTACATTGCCAAATAGCTATGGAAATATTTTCTTTCATACCCATAGATCTGTGTTTCTATCCACTTTGGTCAGAGAACCTTTTGCAGTGGGCAGTAGTTAATCCAGGGACTCATACAAGTGCTGAGCATAAGTGATTATGAGGATTATGAGCTCTCAGCCCCCAGGAGACCAGAAAGCTTTAGAAAGCACTTCAGGAGGGTGGCTGGAAGGACTATCAGGGCTGGAGGATGTGGAGAAGTTACGTGAAATATTAAGACATGACATGGCCCTTGAACTCAGGGACTCATAGCAGCGGTTGCTACCCGCACACAGGACCTGTAAAGATCAATCCAGAGGAAATTCCATTGCAGATGTGGAGGGGCTTACAAGGCTCCACTGATAGTGATTGTCAGTTGGTAGCTGCTGGTGGAAGAAGTACTTTTCTTTGGGGATGTGACAACTGGCTGGTTGGCCGTGCTCCAATGGATGCCCCACATCTAAACACAGCATGGGTAGCACTAATTAAACACAGTGGGTTATGAAAAAATAGAAGATAAAGGGGGAAGTGTTAGAGGGGTCTGTGGGGGTATTGGGGTGAATATAATCAAAATGCACTGGACTCATGTAAGAAAACAAAGATCCCATAAGGAAAGCAAAATAGAAAGATATACACTCGTTTAAGGAATTCATGCTTACGTATAGCAGGTAAAAAGGGGCTCCTGCAATGCAGTCCCCATTAAGACAGGAGGAACAACAAATGTTCAAATGTCTAATTATGGTTGTAAAGGAACTTGCTAGCAAAATGTTATAGGAAAAGAAACAACATATTTTGTTCTTTTTTGTACACAATGAAAATCTGTCTTTAAGAATTCAAAGCTTTAGTGCACAGGCAATTAGAGTCTTGGACAGTCAATCAATACGCAGACCTAACCCATGCATATTGGCATAGCATTCTGCCCGGAATGTTTTGTGCGTGCACCTAGGGAGGTATCCTAGAGTCTCAGGCAGCCTGGACTAGCCAACAAGGAAATAGAAAGCTCAAAACCTTCCAACCGTGTTGCCACATTTGAATCCTACCTAAGTCCATGAACAACGCCAGAGCAGATGCAAACATCTGGAACCTTATCCAAGATCAAAGGGAGCTTAGCTTTACAGTTGTGTAAGAGGAAGGCTGCAGTTTGTCAGAGAATTGTCGACCCTTTCACCTCCACCCAAGTCAGAGAGAGCTGGGGAGAGGCCCAGACATCAAAGTGGGCATGTGATGGGCAGTGAACTTAACAGAATATAGTTCTATGTTTTCAAGTTGCTTTATTTTACAAAATGTGCCACTGTAATAGAGATGAAAAGGTGACTTGTATGTAATGGTGACATAGCTTACCAGCCAAGCTTTCCGAGAAGCATCTCATTTGACCCTTGAGCAAATCTACGAGGAAAGGCACTTAAGACTGTGACATCAGCCGTGCAACTTGTAATACATGGCTGTATTAAACTGTAATTTGAAACCAAGGCACCTTGTTCTAGCTCTGGCACTGTGGTGCTGAGCTGTACCATGGAAGCCTAGTCAGATGTGAGTATTTCACAGAGCTGCCAACCCTGGGAGCTCAAGGAGGATTGGAAAGCAGTTACCCAAATCCTTTATATTATAGATGAGGACCACAACACAAAAGGTCAAGAAATTAGCCAGGAAGTGATGATGCATGCCTTTAAACCCAGCACTCCAGAGGCAGAGACAGGAGGATCTCTGACCTTTGAGGCCAGCCTGATCTACAGAGTGAGATTTAAGATAGCCAGGGCTATACAGAGAAACCCTGCCTCAAAAAAACAAAACTAAAACCAAAAAAGTCATGAAATTACAATGATAGACAAGGCTAGAATTCTACTGAATTTCTGTCCTCCCTTCCTCCCTCTCTCCCTCCCTCCTTCCTTCCCTCCCTTCCTTCCTCCCTCCCTTCCTTCATTTTGAGACAGTCTCCCTGTATAACCTAGGTAGTTTTGAACTCACTCTGTACTCCAGGCTGGTCTTGAATCCATACCCTCCTACCTCAGCTTCCCGAGGGCAGGGCTTTTAAGCAGGAATTGCCACATCTGCCATTCTAGTGACCCTAAATTAAAATTCTTTCCTTTTCATCCAGTGTACTCCAAACATTCTCTTCTTACCCCAGCCAGACAATTTTAAGGTATTTGTACAATACCCATATACACAAAATGAATACTCGGTTCCCCTGCAGGAATGCCATAGCCACAACTGATTCCCTAACCTGTGGTCTATGACCATAAACACGGTTCAAAGCATCAGACCTTTAAAGTCTCCCAGGTTTTGTGAGGAGAAGTGCAGGAATTTCAGGAGTGGCTCACTGAGTTGGCCCAGCTCAAGGTCTCTCATTTGCTGGCAGGCAGGCTGCTGCTGGGGTCTGCAGGTATCTGACGCAGATGGAGGGTGTACTTCCAAGATGGTGCTCACATGGTTCTTGGCAGGAGGCCTCGGCAATTTCTCACTTCAAATGCCTGTTTGATTGGCAGTTTGGTTGCATGCCACCCAGTGGAGAGTGGCTCAACTTCTTGAAAATGTATCTAAGAATCTGTGACCAGATAATGAGACCTGCCTGCCCTATCTGCCTCCTCCCTTCTGTGGTCTGGAGTCTCCTAGGCCCGGATGTGACTCAGACATAAGCCCTGATTAGTCTGAAGCAATCATAACAATCAATGTCCTCTTAACAGTGATTGCTCTAGCAAAGGACACATGGCCCCATCTTGGAAGGGACACATATGGTGAGCTTTTCTGAGAGATTTGATGGAAGGGGTGTCCTTAGTCATCCTTCCCTTCTTGCCTCTCATAGGGGACATGTAGTAAGAGAAGGAATGTTTTACATGGGTCATTTCTTGACATCAGGAACCATGAGTCTGAGGACAAGGGACTGTGTCTCAAGAGGAAACCTGGAGGCAGCTCATTCTTGATGATGTTGCCATGTCCAGGACTTTTCTGCCAGAAACTCACATTCGATTGTGGGGTGCTTTATCTATTGAGCCATCTCTCCCCAGTCCCTGAATTTCTTAGTACATGAGACAATATGTCTTGTTTATTGTTGAAATCATTTTGAGTTGTGCTTTCTGCTACTTTCAGTGGAAGGTCACACAGCCCTGTCACTTATCTGGAAGTCAATGTGTGCACCAAGTTGCAGAGTTAGTGTTTTCCAGGTCTGTTTCCAGGTGAGAGCACATGGCATTTTGTATCCAGCATGACCCAGGCTTATATACCCAATAAAAAAGGGAGGAGGGGAGCTTTTCCCCCTTCTCATTCATTGAGAAAAACAGTTGCTTTTACCACCAAAATGTTTTCCAGTTATTTCCATTATTTTCTATCATATGGACAAATTTGAGTTGGGGTGAAGGGAAGGAAGAAGAGGGAGGCCAGAGCTTGACCCTCTTCTCGTTGGTCCTCCTCTTAGTCTATACCTGGCGTCTAAGCTGCCTGCTCCTCCCAGCCTTCTCTAACCAGTTGAATCTGCCTCCCGCTTAAGAGTTTCAAGTCACATCTTGTTCAAGAAATGCGAATGCACAGCAATTTCACGTCCCTTTGATCTGTAGCTCCTCTGGAGTCAGAATAACACATTTGCTTACCACCTGGAGACATCACTGGGTTACACATTCTCTATTGCTTGTCTTATATTTCTTGTCTTCCCTTGTACATCCTAAACTCTTCCGGGGTCTGAGGCTCCATATGGTGGCAACCTTCTTCTGAGGAATGCTTACAATTAGATTCTGATGCGCTGACTTGAAAGAAGAGAAATGTGCGAATGGAAAGAGGGGGAATAGGAAAGCTCAGAAAAGCGTTGTGCTCCTGATCTGCTCCTAGAGCAGATAAAGTCACAGTCTGGGTGCATGGGATTTCCATGCCTTCGGATGACCAGGGAAGCCATGGTTCTGCACCCTGGTGTCAGAAGGGAAGAGAAGCTGAGATGGTTTGTGGGCACTGACTTACTGTGCTTTCAGACTTGGCTTTTTCCTCTAGCTTTCCATATTTCCTCAGACTGTTTCCTAATGCCCTAAGGCATGGTCTGATTCACACCGATTTTTTTTTTCATCCTTCTATCAGGGATTCTATACACTGCCTCTCAGGATTTAAAGTAACAGTAAGGGCCTTGGAACAACCATCACTTGTTGAAAAGCTTCTCTACAGGTTCCAGATGGTCTGATAAATGGTCACAGTAGAATACAGGCTAATTTCCAGGAACAATAGCCTCTGCAGGGACTTCTTGCTGTCTTTGCAGAGTGCCGTTTATCCTATAAGCCCTGTTAAACACTGCATCGTGTATGCCTTCAGGGGTGTGGCTAGAGTCGTAAATTCCATGTTTGCCGTGACCTCCTTCTGGAGGACCAAGAACCAAAAATGTTTCAATAGAAATATTTCTGGGATATCTAAAAACTGCTTTCACAAATAATTCCTTCATGACATAGAATTTCAATTTAAACCCTCGACATACTGAGTGAGGGAAGAGGCTAGTAATCCACCCATTCAGATCAGCATTTCTTTTCTTCTTTTGGTTTTTGAGACGAGACAGGGTTTCCCTGTGTAGCCCTGGCTGTTCTAGAACTCACTCTGTAGACCAGTCTGTTCTCGAACCCAGAGATCTTCCTGTTCTTTGCCTCCTGAGTGCTGGGATTAAAGGTGTGTGCCACCACTGACTCAGATCAGCATTTCTACTTAAATTTTTATTTTATTTTCTATGTATGAGTGTTATGTTTGTGTTTGTGCCTGTGTACCTCATGAGTCCAGGGACGGTGGGGGCCAGGAGAAGTGCTGGGTACCCTCGGACTAGAGTTGCTCATGCTTGTGAGCTACCATGTGGTTGCTGGGAATTGAACCCAGGCCCTCTGGAAGAGCAGCAAGTGCTTTCAGACTGAGCAGCTCCCTAGACCCAACATTTCTATCCTTTATGTGCAAAGAAAACATGCATGGAAAGTTACCTTGCTAAAATATAGGATTTTTGTTTTTTCTTGACATCTTTTAGAAGTGGTACATCTAAAAACAATCTGGTTCTCTCGTTTTTCTAGTATTTTTCTGTCTTTGTTTTTCTCATTTTATACTTTTTCTCCCTGACATTTCTAAACATTCTCCACCTCCATCCTCTTCTTGCTGACTTTATTAACGTTGTTGCTCCTGACTGATGACCTCAATAACAGGTTCCACTTTTCAACTTTATTTAATTAAAATCAATTTATGTGTTTACTTATTTATTTAGCACATGAAAGTGTGTGTGTGTTCATGTGTAGGTACATGCATTTATGTTTGAGCATATGAAGCCAGGGGTCAAGGCCGGATCTCTTCCTCTGTTGTTCTACGTTACTGCTTGGAGAGAATCTCACACTGGACCTGAAGCTCACCAACCGTCTAGATTGGCTGGCCAGTTGAACACCTGGGAATCCTCTGGCCTCTATTTCCCAGCACTGGGCTTATAGTTGCTGCTTTTCACACATTGTGGGGTGCTTAATGCAGGCCATCCTGTTTCTGTGGCTCTTTACCGCACCAAGCCGCCTTCTCGGCCCCACCTGGCTTCAGCTCTTATACCTACTGGGCTCTTGATAACCCATTAGAAGACAAAGTGGGGTAACACTTTTTTGATGTCTCTTCAGAATGCTGTTGTCCTGGGATACAGTTTTCATTCTCTTTCTTCATAAACCCTCAACTCATCCCAAGGGCCTCGGTGCATCTGTGTCTCTGGGCTTCGCTGTGCCCTACGCCGAGCTCTGGAGGACAGTGGCCTTAGTTCTGACTCAGCTCACAGTGAAGAACCATGTGAACATTTCTGCTCTGCAACTTCAGTTTAACTAAAGCATGGAGAGAAATGAGAAATCACATGGCTCAGGCACACTGGCCGGCTTTTCTGCATCACCACCCATGGCCTCCAAGCCTGGTCACAGTCCCACAGGTCTTCTAACTTTGCGTTGAGTGGGCTGAATAGATATCCACATATGATCAGGCTCTAAAACAGAACTCAAAATGAACACATTCTGAGCATGGTAGTGTTTACCTAGTAGTAATGATATGCAGATCGCAATGTGCCTGATATTACAAGTCCTCTGTCCTGCCGTAGACAAGCGGGACAGACTCCTGGACAAAGTAGCTAGCACTCAGGAATCTTTACTCCTAGCGCTCAGTCTCAGACATCCACGCGCGCAGATCAGCTGGGGACAGGCACACAGAGTGATGAGGAGGAACAGGAAATCACAGCGGGAATCGCAAGTCTCAGTGACAGCAGAGGCGATAGAGACAAGCGTGGCAAGGCGTATTTCTGTGCTTGCCACAGAGTTCAGCAGTGAACGCAGCCTAAGTCCCAACCAGATAACTAGACAGTCCCACACTGGAGCCTTACTGCTTCATTTTGCTCTACCTAGCATTCAACAAAACACACTGTCTTATGATGAAGGAGGGTTGAAGTTGCCATTCTGTGTTAGCCTTAGTCATAAAAGACCAGAGAAGAGAAATGTGTATCACACTCATGTGTTTATTTATGACCACACTTCCTTCCGGTTGTTAGAGACTGTAATAACCACACTTCCTTCCAGTTGTTAGAGACTTTAATGATCACACTTCTCCAGTTGTTAGATACTGTAATAACCACACTTCCTTCTGGTTGTTAGAGACTGTAATAACCACACTTCCTTCCGGCTGTTAGGGACTGTAATGACCACACTTCTTTCTGGTTGTTAGAGACTGTACTTGTTTTTTCCTCATTGCATTCACTTCCTATTGCCAGTGGCCACAGATTTACTAAATGCTAGGTGATTTCTTTTTTCATTTTTTGAGGCTAGGTGTCACTGTGTAGCCCAGGCTGAGGACTCAAAAGTCCTCGTCATATCCTTTCAAACACCCTGCTTCAATACAGAATCCCCAAAGGAGAAGGTGCAGATACTTCTTAGAGGCCATAGGTCCTTCCAACCTACCCATGAGCCAGAGAAGCTTGCCATTATGACACTTTCTTGGCATTTCTGAGAACAGCACATTAAATGAAGGATAGGTGAAGGAGGCTTGTCATACTGACAAGCCAAGGCCAGGGTTGACATTCCTGGTGACTGAATAGAGGTGGATATCATACATCCA
Source organism: Ellobius talpinus (assembly GCA_001685095.1). Lineage (NCBI taxonomy): Eukaryota > Metazoa > Chordata > Mammalia > Rodentia > Cricetidae > Ellobius > Ellobius talpinus. Next base: position 7,273 of record LOJH01065036.1, read on the forward strand.
CAATCATAGAATTCATTTTAAAAGTGATTTAGGGCTGGCGGGATGGCTCAGTTGGTAAAATGCTTGCTTAGTAAGCACAGGAGCACAAGTTCATATCCTGAGCACACATGTTAAGAGGCAGGCATGGCTGCAGGCATCACAACCTTGGTGCTGAGAGGTAGAAGCAGGATCCTGGGGTTTGCTGGTTAGCGAGTTCAGCTGATGAGTGAGCTCCCAGGTCACTGAGAAACCCTGCCTCACAGGTAAGGTGGAAAGCAGTCTTCAAACATACCCAGCAGCAACTTCTGGACTCTACATGCATATGCACGCATGTGTACATGCACCACCATATACCACACACATTAAAAAGTGAATTAATTATATGTTCTTTGAATGTTAAGATTAGGTCATGTGTATCCAAGTATACCTTTAATTAGCACTCAGTAAAATTTGCTGTAATGAGACTAGTGGTAGATGGGTACCCGCCTTCCAAGTCTGAGGTCTTAGTTCAAACAGATAAATGCAACAGTAAATAAATACAACAAAGTACTTAATTGAGTAGTGGTGGCTCACACTTTCAATCCCAGCACTAGGGAGACAGAAGCAGGGGGATCTCTGAGTTTGAGGCCAGCCTGGTCTGCAGGGTGAATTCCAAGACAGTCAGAGCTACTCAGAGAAACTTTGTCTTGAAAAATAAAATAAAATAAAATAAAAACCTAAAACAGAAAAATCAACAAACAAATTCAAAAACTGATGAAATGAATAATTTTCTGAATTCTGACTATAGAGACTTGAGTGGTTAAGAACACTGCCTGCTATTCCAAAGGTTGTGAGTTCAATTCTCAGCAACCACATGTGGCTTCCAATCATTTGTAATGAGATCTGGTGCCCTCTTGAGGAAGAGACCTGGTCAGTTGTCCTCATCAACTCAGACCATGAAACCCAATATGGACAAGTTCAACAGAACCGCCATATACGGGCTGCCCATGCATGCCAAAATTGTTTTTAGAGACTTGAGAGGGTGGTCTTTGGGTACTATTCAAACACTTCTTTGCCTGCTGTTTGCTTTGTCCTCATATGGTCCTTTCTCCTGTAGCAGCTGCTAATGCTACGTTTCCACATGTCAGTGACACTATATACAGGACATAATGCCGTCTAGCTGGGGACCTAACTGGACAATGCAAATTCTGAAAAGTGAACCCAACTCAAGACAAAACCGAATCGTTCCTGAATCAGCTATGAATGAAGGGTTTCAAGAAGGGAAGCTTCTGTCTGTCATCAGCAAGATCAGAGACCAGAAAGTAGTGAAAACAGGGGGGTTGGAGGTGTTCCCTTCACCGGTGAGGAGGCACAGCATGTGGCCACATTACCTTGGTCCTTAAAACTATATATACTTCGGAGAAAGTCCGGATGCCACAGAGCCACCACTAGGCAGGTCCAGTCATGTGCCCAGGTGAGTACTGATGGAGAAAAATCTCTCATTTTACCCCCTAAAGCCTCATCCTGACACCAGCTTATGAGAAGTTCTGCTATATTTTATGCAAAACTTCTTGAAGTACATTGGAATAATGAACTAAGAGCAGGCCATGTAATAAGTGCCAATAGTGGTACTAATTGATGTATAGGCCTCTGTCCTCTAATAACCAGATACTGTGTGAAGATGTGCAGGAGTCTCCCCATTTATAGACGGGAAGATTGATGCAGGTTTTCATTTGCAGAGTCTCTCACCCAGCACCAACACACAACAGACAGCACGGTGCTGTCAAACTGCAAGGCTTATGTCTCCGTTTAGGAAAACATCAGAGTCCCAGGGCCATCACAGTTTGTCCTGTGGAGGCAGAGGAGACCAGCCAGGAGTCTCAGCTGGTGGCAGTAAGGCCACGAGTGCTTGAGAGTCCACACTGGAGGACTCTGTGAGGAGTCCATGTCCCAGCACAGTCCTTTGTGCCACGCTGGCTGGCAGTGGCAGGGTGTGACCTCGGGAATGGCACGCAATGGCCCCTGGTGTCTTGGTGCACTATTTTCCTCCAGGCTTTGGGATGGGAAACTTCACTTCTTGTAAGCACACTGCCACTGTTTTTCACAAATGTCATAGTTTCAAGAAGAATTTCAAATCCTATGTGACTGGCCCTGAGACAGGTGAGTGTCCATGTGGAGGTGGGCTGACCTGACTGTGTAAGGAGGAAGGACTGCGGCCTTCTTACCAGGCTCTAGAATAGATTCACTTCCAAAGAAAGTTCCCTAGAGCTCCGTGGGTTCTATGAAAAGCATTTGGGTTTCCATAGCCATCTTCCAGAAAGTTCCCAAAGAGGGCTTTCCTGTGCATTTGTCCACAACAACAATATCAACAAAAAAAGAGGTTCAAGATAGGGCCAGGGGAGAGACAGGTGCATTACTTGAAGAAGTTGGGCATGGTGGTACATACCTTTAATCCCAACATTTTGGGAAATAGAGGTAGGCAGATCTCTGTGAGTTTGTGGCCAGCCTGGTCTACATAGAAAGTTCCTGATCAGTCAGAGCTATATGGTGAGACTCTATCTCAAAAACAAATAAATGGATAATATGATAAAATGGAGAGAGACAAAAGGAGGGGGTAGCTAATATGAAGGAGTTCCCACCCACGTTCCCACTGCAGATGGCCTATGAAAATAAGGATTATGAAGATGTAGGAAGTACTTAGTCCTAATAAGTTGGTTGCAAATGACAGCTGATTGGTCCAGTCTGGGGAGCAAAACGAAACTTTTTGGAACTGTTTGTCTTGGCAACTGAAACAGGAGCATTCCCGGGTGTGTGCTTAGCAGTTCTTCCAGGAACACAGAATATGTGGCACCCCTACCCCTGAAGTCGGTAAACAGTTCCCAGGGTGTTTTCTGAATTTAGTAATAATTAGTGACTTGGGATCCTTCTTATACACTAAGCTTTTCTTTTTAAAAAATGTTTTAAACTTTTTTTAAGTCCCATTTTAGTTTTCTGTATTTTATTTTTGGTTTTTGACAATGAGTGTCTTGCCTTCATGTATGTCTGTGCACCACACATGTCTGGTGTCCACAGAGACTGCCCCGTGTGGATGCTGGGAATCTAACATGGGTTCTCTGCAAGAGCAGCCAGTACTTTTAACCACTGAGCATCATTACAACACCTTAAACATTTATTTACATATATCAGCCACCCACCATCCATCCATCACACACCCATCCATCCACGCACCCATCCACCCATCCATCCATCCAGCCAGCTAGCCACCATCCACCACCCATCCATCCACCCAACCA
>LOJH01065037.1:0-10522 GCA_001685095.1 Ellobius talpinus
TATATCAATTACCAGAATATATACAGAGATACTTGACTGTATAAATTAAATTTATTCTAGAGGTACACCTGGTGAAGCTTCTTCTCAAGCAGTATAACGGTAAACTATATTCACAATTATCAGGAGCCCCAGTTAATACAGTTTAACTCAAATTCACTAGAGCTGGTACTATCTTAATCAGTAATTCTTAATCAATAAATCTAGAATTAGAACTTGAAAGACTTCTGAGGCTAAAAAATTTAAAGAATTTTGAAATTAATCTTTTTCTAGCCTTCAATCCATAAAGAATCTCTGGAAGGAGTATGGTCCTAATAGTAGCACAGTCCCTCAAACATGGCTCCCACAGCACCGATTGTTTACAGTCTTGTCTGTGACAGAATCTGCACAGCATCTGGTACAGCCCCTTCAAACTGAATGTTTTAAACTGCTTATTCAACAAACAGAACGTATACCAGATTCTACATTCTACTCATTATAAAGGCCTGTGTTTCAAAAGAGCTCTAACACCGTGAAGGTAAAGGAACCATCTAAACAAACTTGAATTAAATTTTTTATTTCAAACACTTAGATTATGATCAATAAGAAAAAGATAGCGCTCCAATCCGTTATCAACCTGGGCACTGAATTACAACTACCCCGAAGAACAAACACAATGAATGTGTAACACTACATAATATTCAGTCAGGTACGTATCTGCAACCACGCCAAATCACCACGCTCGGCTTATTACCTCTTTAATTTTTTCTCTTTTCTTCCTTATCTCACTGTCTTCTGGGTCTCCACCACTGACCCCTACACGCTGTGGCACAGGGACAGGTGGCAGTACCCTGGTCTCCTTTATCTTCATTGCTTGGGCTACTTTACTTTTCTCTGTTTGAATTTCTGCACGGATTTCCTCCCTTGACTTTCTTAATTTTTCTTTTGCTTCTTCCAGGGCCTTCTCATGATCAGCTCTGATCTTATTTCTCAGACGCTCTTCTTCTTCCCTGTGAGTTAAAAATAAATAAAAATAAATTTAAATTTAAAAATAAAAGGTAAGAAAAAGTAGTACACCAAACCTTAAAATTCTCCCTCTAAATTCTAATGCCCCCCATTAAAAGATAAGAATTACTAGCGACAGAAACCCATATCTGCCCAAAGAGCAGGATAAATATAAGGTGGTATGAGAAGGAAAATGTATTCTAGATGCTGAGTAAATATTGTACACAGTAAGAAGACACCTAGAAGACAGTTCTAATTCCATGAGAGAGAGCAAAGAAAACTACACCAGTAACTTGAAGGGATCCATGGAATGAGAGCAAGCAAGGATGGGGGCAGGAAGGTCCGAGAGGACCAGTGGGAAGGGGGAGAGAGGACATCAGTGGGTTTAAAGAGCAGAGGGAACAAACGCATGAACCCAGGACCGAGAGAAGAGACAGGGGAAATTAGAGACAGGAAACTTTCACTTATTTAGTGCAGCAGATGCTGCTGAAGCTGCTTTGCAAATGGCCAAGACTAAATAATGCAACAATTCCCAACTGAGCCTTCTACTCAATTTAGTGGACACACTGGGTAGGGACTGCCCAGAGTATAACTGCTGCTCCATGAGGGATACCATGCTTCATTTTCTTAAGAAAACCCTTTTCCAGAATGGCAGTGCAGTTTCACTTTCTTACTAGCAATGCCACATTCTCAACAACTGCATTTTCTCCCCAGCTCTGCTTTTGTGAGAGATATCTCAATCTTCTCTTCAGAGTCATGAATGTATTCATGCACATGAACACAGTCTAGGTGGAGACTTGCTAGAGCCATTACTTTCCAAAGAAACTGGCATGACTACTCTTTAAACAGGGAACTAGCCATAATGGCCAGTCACCTCTGTAGAAACTGGACCTAAATAATGCTGGACAGAATGTAAAATGGATCTGCCACTCTAGGGAAAGTTCGGTGATATATACTCCCCTGATACAAGGTTTCTCTGTATAACAGCCCTGGCTGTCCTGCAACTTGCTTTGTAGACCAGGCTGGCCTCGAACTCACAGAGACCCACCTGCCTCTGCCTCCCAAGTGCTGGGATTAAAGGCCTGTGCCACCACAGCCCAGCTAGTTTGGTGATTTCTTTCAATAAAATTTAAAAAAAAGCAAAAAAGCAAAAAAAAACCCTAAACATGCAACTGTCAACATATTCCAGCAAGTGTACTCTTGCACATTTATCTCAGAAATGAAAGGTTATGTTCACACAAAAACCTACAATGCTCTCCTGTCATAGAAAGGCAAATATTGTTCCACTCATGTGAGCTGTGTAGGGACAGTGAAGCTACGGAGCTGCAAGCAGAACAGTGTTATCAGGGAGTGGAGTAGGGGTCATTGTTTTATGGATGCAGTGTTTCCAAGATAAAAGAGGTCTAGAGATGAAGGAGACTGGTAGCTATGAAACAATACAAATGTACCTAATGCCATTTTACTTGAAGAAGGCTAATGTGATCAATTATATATACTCTATTGTAATTCTTAAACTGGAAGAGAAGTCTATATAAACATTCATATTAGCTTTACTCATAATAGGCACAAACTAGAAAACTCCACATGTCCTTCAATAGATGGTTAAATAGAAGACAGACAGACAGACACACACACACACACACACACGCATGCACGCAAGCAAAATACAAAGCTAGCTTACCAAAAATAGAATAGCGTGCCTGCCCAATAGAACACACCATAATCCATCTATGCCAACCAAATATTTCCCACCTATCCAAAGCCAGGGGTAACCACATAACCCTAATTTAATAAACAAGAAACTACCAAGAAAATATTTCTGTGGATTAAGAAATGGACAAAGCCAACTGAGAAAACAGCCTTTTGGCTACAAAGTCCAAACTGACCAAACTACTTATTCTCTTCAAATGCAGCTGTGACACATAATGCCGTAACAGCTACAGCCATGAGACAATCAGCATGAGGACAAACTGCCAGCATGGAGCAAAAGAGATGAGAAAGGGAGATTCTGCTGGAGCCCTCAACTGTGTGGCCCAGTTTTCAGACCCTGTGGAGGGTCTGCCAGGTGGGTGCTGTCACTTTCAGCCAAGTCTCCCCAACTTACTCTATGCAAGCATAGGCTACACACAGGTTCAGAAAAGTGGAAAGCCTAGGACTGTTCCCCAAGGATCCCCAAGGACAGTCATACAGGAGAGCTAGCTTTTTCGAGGGAAGTTTCTGTCTTCATGACAAGTAGCGGAGTCTCCAGGAGGAAGCTAGGGGCTAACAGCCCATGCTCCAACAAGCCATGCTCCAATAAGCCAATTAAAAGAGCTGATTGATAGGAGGACAAAGATTCAATGACAACTCCCCTCAAGTCCAACCTTTGTAATGTGGCCACACTGAATAAATTCCCTTTTTCTGCTTTTCACTGTTAAATTGGCTTTTAGTTGGCTTGTAAAGGATGGGTGGCCAAACCTGTTGGGCACAGTATGCAATCACTAAGTACAGTAACAGCTTCCAGAGCTGCGCTGCCTCACCTAACTGCTCAGTAACATTCAAAGCCCACCATGTTTGCAAAAGCTCACAGGCACAACTGTAAAGCATCCTCCCCCAGCACTGAAGCCCTGCAAACAGGCATTATATACTACCATCTACAATCAGCCCCGAAGTGCATGGCAAGGGATGCAAACAGGCCACAATATATCCCACCTATCTTTTCATAGCTTCTTAATGAAACACGACCATTTCACAGGGCCTGAGCTCTGTGCCAGAAATGCCCAACACACGATTTCCAAAAATTACTTAGTCATAGTCTCCTTATTCTCCAGAGCCCTTTCAGCAATACAAAATACACTAAACTAGGATATCTCTCCATAAGGCATGTGGTATCTTCACTAGGTGGGTGACATTAAAATATATCACCTCTCTGAGCCTCTGCCAAACACACGCGATTCCTAGAAGAATGGGTGAGAGAACCCTAGGCTAGAATCCAGCAAAGTTCTGAATTGGGTTCCTTCATTCTCTTTGAGCTGTTCTGCCTTTCTCATTACCACCCACTCCCCACACACAGCCACAGACACAGCTAATTAATGACTCAGGCTATATGATCATTGTCCTTTGCGACTAGGACCTTCATTCTTAGACCTTTTCAGCTTCCCTAAACAGGACAATAATAGCAACTTGTGGGAAAATCTGCAAAAATGTAGAAGGCAGCAAACCATAAGACAAGGCCTCCATCTTCAAAGGCGCAAAACTGGTGGGAAACTGCTTTCTCCTCTCTAGATCAGTGCCAATACTGCCTTTGTCTTTGTGTCTACAACAGCGCTCATAGTTACACCAACCTTCTATTAAACTGCCTTTGTCTGTGTGTCTACAACAGCGCTCATAGTTACACCAACCTTCTATTTCTAAGGTCACCATTAAAGACTATAATTCCTTAATTCCTGTGGTACCTGAAAATCCCTGGGAGCAGTAGTTCTCAGTCCAAGTGGGTCCCTGAAGAAGTGGATATTAGGGCACGCTATATGCACAGCACCTGTGTTTGTTTCTAGACGGCCTGAAAACTGCTCGACACAGAAGCCTCCTGAAATAGAAGCATCAACTTCAAACTCCCAGGACACCACACCAGAGCTTACACCAATTCAACTACTTCGCTGTGGCCTCATTAGTTTTCTCTCTAACCACTGGCACCTCAGCTGGGGGTGGGGGTAGAGGAAAAGTGTGCACACCATTAATCACAGAGGCAGGTGGACCACTGAATTCGAGGCCAGCCTGCTCTACAGGAGTGAGTTCCAGAACAGCCAGGGCTACCCGGAGAAATCCTGTCTCAAAAAATTGCAGCCAGGGCTACATGGAAAAACCCTGTCTCAAAAAATCAAAAACCAAAACCCAAACAAAAGCCCACAGTCTCTCCCAGAGCAGCAGCTGAGCAGGCCTCCAGGTAAAACTTCTTCAAGGCCTGAGCCAAAGGGCACAAGGAAAGAGAATAAAATTATGAATCACAGTTTTCTTTCATAGACCAACAGCTTTACAAGATCTACAAAAATCAAAATGTCTTTCAGAAAATGTGACTGACTTTTATAAAACACATGTAATACAAAGTCAAAGATAATATGTAAAAATAAAATTAGCATTATTCACTTAGAAAATGGAAAATTCTTATTTCTAATCCAAGCCCCCAAATAGTGTTTGTAACTGTTTGCCGAAGTCTCCACCAACAATCCAAATTAGAATAGTGGGTTCTGTCCCTAAAACTCACTTTTTTTCATTCTTTATTCCAGTAAATATCAACTTCTCTTGTCATCTAACTGAAACTCAATAGAAACTGCTCTCATTTTGTCCCCTAAATATTTCTGAACACTGTTTTCTACAGTGTTTCTTTTTTTTTTGATTTTGGTTTTTCGAGACAAGGCTTCTTTGTAGCTTTGGTGCCTGTCCTGGAACTACCTCTTGTAGACCAGGCTGGGCTTGTACTCACAGAGATCCACCTGCCTCTGCCTCCCAAGGGCTGGGATTAAAGGTGTGTGCCACCACCGCCCAGCTTCTCCAGTGTTTCTACCTGTGATCCAAGCAACCACTGTACCTGTAATAGGCTCCCAACAGCCTTCATCCATCCACTGTAGTTCCACTGAAAGCCCTTCTCCAGCTACATGGCAGAACAAAAAGCTTTCTGACATCATATAAACTGTGTCACTAGAAGACTTCATTTATTCCCTCCTTATACTGAGGAACCCTACTGTGGGCACTTACACATGCACCTCTCTCCACCTCTGCAGCTTCGTCCGGCACGTGTATCCTTTGTGCATAGCCACTCTCCCTGCAGTCCCCAAAACACCTCTTTCCACAGACTATGCACGTTATCCCGTCTATTAAAACATGCTCAAACTCTTTCTCTACCTTCAAGCCACAGGTCAACTATAATTTAAGTAATTCCTGGATTAGGAAGTTTCTCTAAGACAGTCTTGCGGCATCATAATCCTTTCTTTCATACTACCATCATATGTGATGGTGTGATTAAATATCTTTCCTAATAAGATAAAAGTTAGCAAGTCCAGAGTTTGGGGATTTGTTCAGATCTATCATGGGAAGCTTAGCTCAACAGGCAGGTAACAGGCTCAAAAGAGATTCAAAGGCAAGCAAGTTTCAAGTCCTACCAGAAGTGCTGAGATACAGCCAAAACAGCTATAATAACAATCGTCTTTAAAGTAAGCAACTTGCCAAATTCACCCTCAAACCCAAGTTAAAACTCACGTGATAGTAATAGAACATCTAGCTGTTAATAATAGTGTCGTGTAAAGGCTCCCAACATTTTACTTTATTAGCTAAATGCTAGATTTAATTGCTCAGCCACAAGTGAAGTACATTTGAAAGCAACATGTGTGAACCAACAATTTACAATTAATTTTAATAATTAATTTTAAAAATAAAACTTGAACTCCTTGAATTTTAGTGTTTTAGAAAAAAAGCACTAGAAAAGATAATACATAATTGGATTTCTCTCCAAAATATTAAAAGCCTTAGAAAATTTTACCAATAAAATTTGTCTACTAATAAAGAAAAATAATAAAATCTTCATTAGAAGCAAAAAAGACAGAAGTCAATATCCATTTCTGATGACTATATCTCATGGCGAAGGAGAAGAAAAAGAGTAAACAACCAAATAAAATACTTTCCAAAGGTAAATGTTCTTATCACCCAATTCCTAAACTACAAAAGCAATTCCCTTCAAAGTGAGTAAACAAGATGCTACCACAGCCAGGCAGTGGTGGAACACACCTTTAATCCCACACTCTGGAGGCAGAGGCAGGCAGATCTCTGGGAGTTCGAGCTCAGCCTGGTCTACAGAGCGAGTGCCAGGGCAGGCTTCAAAGCTACAGAAAAACTCTGTCTCGAAAAACCAGAAATACAGGATGCTATCACAGTTTCTACTTGACTCCAGTAGAAATGCATTGGCAGCAAAACTAAACAAGTAATGAAAGAAAGAATAAAACAGACGGAAAGGACTTATAAACAGTCTCCATCACAGGCAGAAGCCCATAGGAACTGACAAGCCATTGCAGTAATAGTGCGGCGAGGAAGGGAGAGGGCAGCAGTGCTCAGCACACACTCTCCTCCCCACCCTGAGGGCCCACCCGTCTAGACTCTAAGCCTTCCAACTTTTACTTTCGGCCTCTTCTATGGCAATACCATGTTTACAACGGTGAGCTTGGTCAAGTCTATTATAGTTTCCTTGCTAAGATTGACAATCAGCAACTGGTAAAGAAAATAGTGAAACAACACAACCGAAATTCTGTACAACTTAGTGAAACGTGACTAAAGAAAATTAAGAACTTCTAAAAAGAAATGCCTCACCTTCAAGGCCATGACAGAAGACCGCTCAAACTTGGAGGTGGCCAGGAGATAATATGGTGCCAACTATTATAAGGGAGTTATTCACAAATCAGTCTAAGATGATTCTCAGTAGCAAATGAATGTACTCTATCTACACAGAATAGCACCCTCACAAAAACAACAAAGAACTTTCTATATACTATTATAGTGGGCCAAATCATGCACTTTCTAGTATACTGATTATGTTAAGAATCAGAGTACAAACTGTAACACTAGAACGCCCCATTCCCTAAGAGTGAGCCCTCCTCTTCAGACATGTTAATAGAGAAGCCTAATTCTGTATCAATGCAAGTAATGCATCAGTCACATGAAAAGGGCTCGAGAGATTCAAAGCCAAGCACTGAGAAATCTACTGAGCCTCAAGCACCAATGCCAAAACCAATCTGTCACCAGGCTCCGCAGGCTCCAAAGCACTGCCACATAATGATGCAGCCTGTGACCATCAGCACAAACTCAGCCTTTCTTTAGGTACAGGTCAACAGTTTGGCTGTTAATTCTTTTCTGTTTATATAGTGAGCACTAAATGATCAGTCTAACTTGAGCCTAATAGATTTCATCTCATTAGTAACTTTAGGTCAAATGAATAGTTATCAGTCACTGAATTCAATAACAACCAGACAGTATTTCCTAAAGGTAAGGAGTACTAAATAGACTCTGGGAAAACACACACACACACACACACACAAACACACACACACAAAATTAGATAAGATAAAGGTCAAAATATTAGAGATTTTTAGAAGGGCAGAATCAAGAGGCTGGAGAGATGGCTCAGTGGTTAAGAGAACTTGCTGCTCTTCAAAAAAACCCAAGTTCAGATCCCAGCACCCTCAGTACTATCTGTAACTCTAGCTCCAAGAGATACAATGCTCTCTTAACACACAGACTCATACCCACACACAGACACACAAATTTTTTTTCAATCTTAAAGGCAGAATCAATAAATTTGGGTGAATAAATGTAAAAAGGAAAGGGAGTTAAAAATATTTTCTATGCTGACTTGTAAAAAAGGTATATCATTAATTAATGCAAAGAATAAAGAAGGAAAGGGAATGATGGAAAGATGGCTCAGTCCATGAGGTGCTTGCCATACAAGTAATGAAGACCTGAGTTCAGATCCCAACTCACAAAGAAGCTTAGGTGTCATGGTGCATGCCTGTATTCTTGGCAAATCTCTGTGCCTGCCTCTAATGCCAATTCTAGGAGAATGAAGACAAAAGGAACCCTGGAGCTTCCTGGCCAGCAAGTCTTCCCAAATCAGTCAGTTCCAGGTTCAGTGAAAGATTCTGTCTCAAAATAAACAGATAGACAGACAGACAGACATATAGACAGACAGACAGACAGACAGATAGACAGGTAAGTGTAGTGGGCAATAGAAGACATAAACTTCTGGCCTCCACATGCACACACAAACACATGTGTTATAAAAAAACTCACATTCATAAAAAACATGCACATATACACAAGAAGGAAACAGATAAGGAAAGGGTGAGAAAGATGAGTAGTATGACTTTAGACAGGCTAAGTCAAATGTCAACAAAGCACAGATATTCAGCTACCTAAGGGTGGATAACTGGATTTGAAAGTCATCTGTACTAAAGAGGCAGTTCAAGCTCCCACCTAACTCTACATGAATATTACTGCCTTAATATGAAATGACTCCCCACAGACAAGCATACGATCTTACATAATAAAATATAGGTCCTCAGCTAGTGGCACTATTTTGGGAGCTTCTGGAGTTTTTAGGTAGTAATCCCTAACTGCAGAAAGTAGGTCAGTGGAACAGGCTCTTGTGGGTACCTTTTCCCTGCTCCCTTCCTGCCTCAACACCATGACATAGAAAGCTCTGCCTCACCATGTCCTCCACACCATAATGAACTGACACTTCTATAGCTGTAAACAGCCCCTCCTCCTCTAGATTAAGTCAGGGCATTCTGTCAGTGATCAGAAAGCTAAGTAACAAATTTAAATGGGTACACTTTATATTTTGTAAAGTATACTTCAATAACTAGGCATGATGATGTATGCCTACAGTCTCAGCACCTAAGAAGCAGAGGCAAGAAGACTGTGTGTTTGAGGCCAGCCTGGGCTACACAGTGAACTCTAGGTCAGTCTAAGCTGTAGGCTAAGACCCTATCTCAAAAACAAGAAAATATATGTCAGGATGGTTTCTTCATTAAAACAAAACAAATGAATAAACAAACAAACAAAAAATTATAAGTGGAAGCAGTTACAGCAGTATCAGACAATGCAATCTAGAATGTGGGTAAAGATTGTTTCATTCAGAGCAAACAACTCACAGCTCAAGCATACAGTCCACTGTAAACCTACTGCTCATCCAACTGTACTTTTTATGTCCTCTATAACTCATGATTCAGAGAGGTGTCCATTTCCAAACATTTGGAGAGTATCCACTATCTTTACCTTAGCAATGTGTTTTAATTTCACTGAAGCTAAGCATATACTTCATATGACCTGACTCATTATGGCCAAAAAAGTGGTCTTAACAGAATGTATATTTTGCTGTTGATGGGTAGTGTTTTATAAATGTCAAGTTGATTTTATGTCCCTACTGATTTTCCTTCCACTTCTCTTATTGGTTACTGAATAAAAGGTACTGAAATTGTAACAAATTTCCAATATCCAGAAATAAGAAGGCACAACAGCAATCTTATAAATATAACACAAACACACACACACCCCCCTCAGTGAAGAAGACTTCACTTGAGAATTCTACCAAGGACTTAGTGTAAATTAACATCAGCTCCACCGAAGCTTTTGGGAAACTGAAAAAAAAACCTTAATTCATTCTATGAGGCCATTATTACCTTAACTCCAGAATAAAATAAAAGCAGTAAATAAATAAAACTGGAGACCACATATTTGTTTGACAGAGTCTCTCCATGTTACTCAGGCTGTCCTAGAACTCACGTACACCAGGCTAACCTCAAGTTCACAGAGATCCACCTGACTCTGCTCCTGAGTGCTGGGACTAAAGACATGCACCACCATGTCCCTCCAATAATGCAATCATATTTCTAATAACATCTAAAGAGAAAATGAAAAATACTTGCAATTAATTTAAAGTGCAGAAAACAGACTGAAAACAGCAAACAAAGAAGAAAGAAAAGAAAGAAAGAAAGAAAGAAAGAAAGAAAGAAAGAAAGAA
>LOJH01065038.1:0-11359 GCA_001685095.1 Ellobius talpinus
TGCCCGGTAGCTGGCTGGTCCATGGCCACCATCATCGAGGAATGCAGTAGGGCACCAAGAACCAAATTAGTCCGCAAGGGGCTCATACCTCTTAGCTCAGTGATCTCATCCCCAGAGAATTTATCCTGCGTGTTCTGCTAAGATTGATTTTTTAATAGTGAAAGCAGAATCTAAATCTGGGAATATTGGTTGAGTATTTCACACACACACACACANGAGGGAGGGAGAGACAGAGGGAGAGAGACAGAGAGAGAGATCACAATCTTTATTAAAGTAGTATAATTAAAGTTGCTAGACATCAGGGGTGTGTACTTGGACTCACACTAATGCTTCCGTCTCAGCATCTTCCCTGAGTGGCTTTGCTTGCTAGACTCACTCGGAGGACTGCAGTGCTGCCTCTGTACACAGGCTGGGGCTTTGAGAAGTGGCAGGGGCAGCTTGGTGTGCCTGGGAGTTAAGCTGTGACCATTCCTTCCCTTTTACAGGTCAACATCTTTAATTTACTGCTCCCTCTATTCCACTGCCTTTTTACTTAATTATAGGGAACCCCAAGGTTATTAGCTCGACAGCATGAGGCTAGCATCTCAATCCCAAACTGTAAAGCGGCAGCAAAGGTCACCATCAGCAGCAGCTCCCTCATGGTGTGGAGTGTTTATTTGTTTCTCTCCTGATTTCCAGCCACATGTCCAGTGTCCCAGCCTGCAACAAGAAGTGGAAAGCCTTGATGCTTCGGAAGGAGTCTGTTGAGACCTCCACTAACCAAACAGCCTGTATATATCTCTGAGTTTTCAGCACCACTGGGTAAAAGGGAAACAGAACTCTTTCAACGTCTTTCTTTATTACAGACTTGGCTTGACTTGTAGAATTGTCTTACAGGTCAGAGGGTGGGGGGATGGAATTAAAGGTTAAGTTTTTTAAAAAATAGAGTTGATTCGAGTTACAGAGATGTTCTTACATGAGGAAGGGAAGCTATTGCAGCCTTTCCCTCCAGACCCCATGCTGAGTGTGCATGTGTGCACTGATGCTTAGCTTGCCCAGACATCTCAGAACATCTCAGGGCGAGTACGCATGAACAGCTTGAGAAGGGAGGATTCGAGGCTTGCACAGTCTTCGCTGGCCTGCATTTTTCCTGATTCTTTGTTGCAAACGCTAGGTTGCAGCTTTCACTTCCACTCTCTGCTTGCCTTTGTCTGCTGCTTTTCTCTCTTTCTCTAGCTCCCTCTCGGAATTTAGTCTCACTTGGAGGATTAAGAAAAGGAAGCATAACTCTGGGCTGAGTTCATTTTTTTCCATCTTACGTTATCCCAGGAGCCAGAGAGCTTCTCTTACAGAGACCTATGTTCTGTTGGGCTGCAGACTATGACAGAGTCAGGGGTAGGCGACCCACCCACCACGGATTTTAAGCCTTAATCAATCATATTTTGCTCTCCAGAGTTACCACCTTATTAGACTCTGTTTTACGATGACTCTCAGGGCACAGCTATTCCACAGACATTAAAGAACCCCATTGTTTCCCAAGGGCTTAATAACCACGCTATGGTAACTGGCCTCTCAGTATTATATGTTTTTTCTTGAGGCCTTTACCTCCATTTCTGAAGGAATGAAAGTGATCCAAGAAGGGTTGTTCTCCAGGAACGAGCCCTGAGAAATAAGTAGCTCTGTTCATGCTTGGAACTTCACTCCTTTCTATAGGCATGAGATGTTCTTCATACATCTGAGCCCCACGACGCTTCCGCTGTATGTTGTCTGCAGTGTCAAGGGAAGACAGCTTCAAGGAATTCTTCTGATTCAGCTGGGCCTTGAGTGGGCAGCACAGGGAGAGAAAATAACTTGGTACATTGCAACAAGCCTTATTTCCTAAGGACTTATGAAGCAATTTAATTGTACTACTTAGTCGGGGATTCAAGAAAAATCTTGAAGCCTGAAGCATAATGGATTTACACCAAAATTTGTGCTTGCATTTTTGCGAAATCTGTGTTGGCATGCTTTTTCATCAGCATGCCTTACATGGTCACAGCCTTGAGCCCAAAATCAGAACATACGCAGTGTGATGTGTCTCTCTTAAAATGCTCAAAAAGAAAAAGGCAGCTTGGCAGAGAAAGGCAAACAATGTGTATGTGGTTCATGTAAGATAGCTACCCAACACAGTGGCTACCAGAAGCGATATTGGTGTGGGGTGGAAAGGGTTACCTGTGGGCTTTGGGGGGGTGAAATGAGCAGACAGGAGAAGCTCAGACATTGGGGAACAGTCCCCACATCATCCACCACTTTGGTTGAAGCGCTGTTCATCGAACTGTGGTAGCCATGGAGAGAAGACAGGCCTGGAGACTAAGGGAACCTCCCCTGGGCTACCTGGAGTCTCCATCAGATATAACCAACCAACAGCTCATGCTCAGAATAAGACTTGCCATGGACACGCAAGCTGCTTCTGCTGAACACGTTTAGAACCCACAAGTGCCTGGGCCTCCAGGGCCTCCAACCCTTTCTATTTGCTGTCTTCCTATGCCTACTTTTCTGTCTGGCTCAGGCTCTGAGGTAGGGTGATGCTGTGATATACCAAATAAAGATTGATCCCCGTTCCCAGATGCTGGCACAGCATGGAGCTCCGAAACCCTTATCATTTCCCGAGAAGCCGGAGTAAAGGAGCATCCTTCGTTATTCCTCGGCCCCTTTCAATCACACCTGAGTTTATGCTAGTGAGCCACTCCTGGTGGCTCTGCATGAGGTTCATGATGGCCCACGTGTGCAGTTGGAGGATAAGAGCTTTCCTCTCAACACCAGCTCAACTCCCAAGGATGGGGGAGGAGCTAGAATCTGAGTTCAGACACTAATGGCAAATGAGTTATCAACTATGCTGCATAATGTTGCAGTATAGATAAAGGATAGCTTGTGGAGAGCCCAATCCAGGCTGTCACATGCACTGAGCTCTGGGGAGGAAGCTGTATCTGAGGGCATGTAAACTCTACATACAGCCCTTGCTCATGGCATGCCTTGGGCCTCTTTTCCAGTTGACATTACTGAGTTGTGGCTTTTATAACAATCTAGCCATGCCACCAGAATTCTAAAGCAAAAAGATTCAGTTGTGGGAGCCAGACAACAAGCTGGTTTCTGTCAGCTAGCCCCATGTGCCAGCGAGCCAAATGCGGCGCAAGGCAGAGACGGCTTTAATCGATGTGGCCCCATTGGAATGAATAGATAGAAATGTTTGGTGACCTCAAGCTCTGCCTCTGTGAGGGTGATAATAAATGCTGACACATGTAGAAGCCACATTGTATATATGAAGTGGAGGAGAGAGAAAAGGGCCAAGCGTCTGTGCAGTTGGCAGAGCAGGTAATCATGGCAGCTCGCATCTGGCGTGTCATTTTCTCCATTCAGATTTTGCTGTGGGGTCTAAAGAAGTCACAGTTGCTATTCTCACCTGAGAGGGTGGTCTGGCTCTCTGGACTGATTCCCTGAGACGATTGTCCTGATTAGGGGGTGTCCTGGCCTCACACTGTCGCTTTGATAAAACTCTCCACCCAAAAGCATCTTCGGGAGAAAAGCTGGATTGTAGCATCAGTTCATCACTGAAGGCAGGCAAGGCAGGAACTCAAGCAGGACCCCGTAGCATTAGCGAACACGCGGCCAAAGACGTACTGCAGAAGCCATCGAGGAATGCAGTTGATGGCGTGTGCACAGGCTCATGCTTAGCTAGCTTTCCTATACGACCTATGACCTCCTGCCCAGAAAATGGTACCACCATAGTGAGTTGGGCCCCCTTACAACAATCAATAAAAGACAATCCCTGCAGACATGCCCCAGACCAATTAACTCTAGCAAGTTCCTCAACAGGTTCTTAGCTGATTTCTGTGGTGGTAAACTGTCAGTTAAGCAAGCTAGGACAGAGGGATCACCTCTGGTTCTGTGAGGCGACAATGGTCCTGCTTAGGGGAGCCATCACGTCACATGGTGATGTGCTCAACAATGGTCGCTGTTGCTGTGGGCACTTCCATCAGTTCTTTTGATTCGTTCCTGGAATCCAAGGTAGCTGAAGAGGTGAGGGGGTCGGGGAGAGAGAAAAGTGAAAGAGGCAAAAAAGACCCAGAGAGAGACAAAATGAACCTGCTTAGGTCATCAACTGGGCTCTTCTTCGAAGACAGCAACAGCAGTGTCTCCCTGAGCTCTGTAAGACGTTTAACAAATTATTGAACTTGAGAGGTCATGGGCACCCCGATTTATAGCCGGTAAGTCAGACAAACAGGAAACACAAGACTCATAGCAAATGTCTGAAGTTAGACCATCTTGTGGGGTCAAGCCCTCAACCGTGGGGGGTCTGTGCTATCTTAGAGCAGGCGCTTAGAAGTTGCTTTCTCTAGAAAGCAATGGCTTCTCATTTGGGCCCACGAGGCAACTACAGGATGAGAGTCTGGTGCCTTGACCTTCATTTCGTGTCTGCTTCGTTTACTAATTTTTAAAAGACGGCTTCTCATGTACCTCAGGCTGACCTTGAACTACACCACTCAGGAGTAAGAGTGGCCAGTGGGAGGACCATGGTGGAGGAAAATACACCTAAGTAGCCAGAGTGGACCATGGCTGAGGGGACCACCATGCCTGCCAAGCAAGAGTGGACCATGGCCAAAGGACACTGCCTGACAAGCAAGAGTGGATGTGGCTGAAGGGACCACTGTGCCTGCCATCTTGCATTTTGAAGAAAACAAAACAAAAGAAAACAAAAAAACCAAAACCAAAAAAAAAAACACACCATACCGTTTCTTCAAGTTTTGGAAATAGACAGGTTCCCGGTGTCTCTGTCCAGCTGACTGGCAGGCCCATTTGGATTAACTCAGGGGAGAGGACAAAGGCCCTGCCTTTACTCCTTTCCAGAAAGGCCTCCTGATCGACAGTAATCTTGTAACCTTTCTAGAGTTGTGTCTCTGTGCCAGGCCAGAGCTAGAATTCAGAGCTCACTTTTTAGACCAGCAGTCATGAAATAGAGCAGATTTTTAAAAGTTTAAGAAGGAGCATAAATATGAATCTATGAAAACAGTAGACTTTACCAGAAGGAAATAGCCATCTTTTGTGGACCAAGCATCCTCTCCTGTGCCTCCGTCCCTTTGTCTAATTTGTAGCTGTCTTTTCTGATGATGCTTTAAATAAATTCTTTTCACCAAGATTTATTGTGTGTGTGTGTGTGTGTGTGTGTGTGCATCATAGCATTTGCATCAACGTGCCCAGAGGGGCCAAAAGAGAGTATCAGATCCTCTGGAACCGGAGGAGTCACAGACATTTGTTAGCCACCTGGTGTGGGTTATGGGAACCGAACCTGGGTCCTCTGCATAAAGAGCCAGTACTTGTAACTGCTGAGCCACCTCTCACGCTCCAGTGCTTTAAATCTCACGGGAGGACCACTGGGATATTCCCCCTTCCTTTACCCATGAATGCTTTTCAGTTATGACATATGCGTGCTAGCCGGGATAATGGGAGAGAGGCACAAAGCTGGACATGCGGGGGAGTCTGTCCTCAGCGACCTTCAAGACTGCTAATGTCTAAGAAGCTCCCGAACAACTCGGACGACAAGGGCAATCTGCGACTCCAGTAGTGTCTGCTTTGCAACGAGGAAACCCAGGTCTACAAGAGTTGAAGATCAGTCTTGGCTTTGCGCTTAGCGGTCAGCTGCCGCTGAGTCAGCAATAGGACCATCTCCCCCAATCCCTCCCCTCCCCGCCAAAACGCTGTCTTTTATTTTCTGCTAAGCAATGGGTCCAAAAAGCTTTCCTGTATTTCATTGTGCTTAATCTTCATAACCATCTTGTGAGGCAGGTCCTGATAACTGAGTTGTATGGACTGGCAAAGAAAACGCAGAGAAGAGAAGGAAATTACCCATGGTCTTTTGCAGTGGAAACTCCGGGCAGAGCTGCCTCTCCTTTCCTATGTAGCTGGTTAGACTATGCAGGTGACTTTGTGACCGGATCTTAGAAGATGGGTTTGAAGAGGCAGGATTAAACCAAGGCCTTCTAGTCAACAGATAAAGTGCCTGATAGTTTAAGTGGCTCGTGTGCCTTAAATGGGGACATTTAGAGAAGGTGCTATTGTCACTTGTACTTTAGGACACTCAAGTCCGTTACGATGGTGATCTTGACTGCCACATAAGACTCCAGTGTAATTTTTAGGCGTTGAAATAACTGGGGGATATTTTCCATATTCCTATTTTTGTGTCCTTGGTGACAGTGGAGGCTGGTTTTAGATTTCAAAGAGGAACGTGATGGAATCATTTCTTGAGTACTTTCTATGAAAGCTTTGCTGAATTCGTCATTCAAACGAGTGTCAGATACTTCTCTCTCTAACAAGAGATGGGTCCGGAAAGGCGGTGACACCATCTTGTTCAGAGAGAACTGAATCCTGCTTCACAGCTCTGGATGGGAGCAAGAAGGCGAACTGTGATCAATGCCTGATTGTGAGGACAAAGAACGGTTGTGCAACACACGTGATAGTCCGCCAACACATCTGCTCAGCCGGTTACAATTTTAGCACCTGGCATTAGTCTTTGAAATCAAGCCCAAAAAATTAATATTAAAAATATTCCTAAATGAGGTCAGACTACACACAAAAAATGTCCCAAGTCTCAATATTAGTGTGTGACATTTACGAGCCACTGGAGCAGGGAGAGAAGTGTGTGTCCAGAATTGGTTTTCCAAACCAATAGACAATAGCAAGGAGTATTGATTTCCGCTTGTCTGTTTCTCTTCCTTTGCTCCAACACATGCTTCAAAGGGGTCAGCGCCGAGCCGTTTACTGTTTCACACAAGAAGCCTGTGAAACGCAGGGAAAATTGGGCCTTTCTCCCTTTCCTCTGAGCTAGAACAATGAAGGGCTGAAACCTTTGTGAGTCAGAGAGTCCTTTGTTTCTTCCGTGCGCCATGGAGTGAAGAAGGCTTGCAAAGGTCACAGCCCAGGGAGGTGGGGGGGGGCAATTTACTGAGCTGCTTCGTTAGATTGAACTAAAATCCAGAAGGGATTGGAATTTGAGATTTTTTTTCTTCTCTCATTTAGTACTTTAATAGAAAAATCCCTAGGAGTTAGCTGGGCTATTAGTGGATCCATCTAACCTGCAGAGCTGCTCACACGTGGGTGTGGGGTGTGGCCCTCACACTATGGTGATGTGTGGTGCTTCGAGGTGGGCTTTATTAAAGCAGACGCATCATCAGGGCCCTCCAGAGCTGTGTGACCATGGGTGACTCCTTGGAGTCTGTTTTCTAGGTGTGGAAAACAACATCTTCCCCGCCCACATCTGTAGGCTGTTGGAAGCGTCACTTGGAAACTTACACGGCGAGCCTTAACGGAAACACGTTGCTGGCGCCACTTCTGTCAGAGAACAGAGAGGACCGACACTTGGGATAGACCTTTCTCCCCATGAGGCAGGGCAGGGCACTCTCAGCAGAGGTCAGGGGAGTCTTGCAGTGTGAGTGATGGGGAAATGGGCTGCTCTTCCTTCATCATTGCCCCTGTCACCCAGGAGACACCCACATGATGCTCCAAACTCAGGACTGATAGAATGAATGCCCCATCCCAAAGATGCCACCAATGAGCTCGCTCTCTCTAGCCCCCAACAGTCAGCCATATGTTATATGATATGGATACAGTTTATCCTGCAAAAGTCCATATGCTAGAAGCCTGGTTCCCCATGAGGCAGTGTTTAGGTGTTGAAACCTTTAAGGAATGGAGCCTACGGGACAATAATTGGGTCAGAGGAGGTTCACCCCCTTAGTCTATGTTCTACTGCTGTGAAGGGACATTATGACCACAGCAATCTTATAAAGGAAAACATTTAATTGGGGCTGGCTTACAGGTTCAGAGGTTCAGTCCATTATCATCATGGCAGGAAGCGTGGCAGCATGCAGACAGATGTGATGCTGGAGAGGAGCTGAAAATTCTACATCTGAATAGGCAGGAAGCAGGAAGAGAGAGACACTGGGCCTGGCTTGAGCTTCTGAAAGCCCAAAGCCCACTAGTGACACTTTCTACTCCAACCAGGCTACACCTCCCAATAGTGCCACTCCCTCTGAGCCTATGGGACCATTTCTTTTAAACTATCGTAAGGGGAAAAATGTCTTGAAAGGAAACAAGCAAGCCAGCCAGCTGTTGTCAGTCCTGGTTTGTCAGTGCTGGGGATCCGACCCAGACCCCTGGGTACACTGAGCAGTGCTCTGCCCCTGACCTTCATCTTCAGCCCTTCTCTCTGAGTTTTGAAACAGGGGTTTTCCATGTGGCCAGCGTTGGCCTTGAACTCACCACCTCTTGCCTCAACTTTCTAGGAGCTAGATTACAGGCATGTGTTACTGTGGCTGTAGAAAATGGCCATTGACCGGAGATAATAGAGAGTGTGTGTGCCTCATTATTTAATGAGATATGATACACTTGTCCTACCTTGGTGTGCTAAGCAAACTGTATGTGAGTAGAAGCCATAAATTGAGAGACTGAATCCCCAAAGTGCCTGGGTCCATTTCTGAGCAGCGGGGGTTTGCTCTGAGGGGGTGGGCTGAGAACAGGGAGCCAGCCTCTGGAAGGCTCTGCAAGTGGATCCTAGCCCATCGGAGCACCAAAGATTTCTGTACATCTCTGGAGTACACTGCTTGCTTCCAAGTGAGGTCCAGTGGCCCAGGCGGGGTCATCTCGAGCTTCCCTGCTTACGATGCCCTGTTAGCTGGGCCTGTCTGTGTGAATGCCTTGTTCATATGTGTGTGTGTGTGTGTGTGTGCATGTTGGCACAGCTGAACACAGGGACCAGGGATGGCCTGCTCAGAGTGCTGCCTGTCAGCCACTGTGACATGCCCATCTTTGTCACACAATTAGGGAGAAGTCACATAGAAGTAATGATTTAGACAAACACAAACACTCGTGAGTTCTCCCAATGTGTTCCTGAAGCTCTTATTGAGATTCATATTTGTTTCCAAAGATACACTGTCCAGCCATCTTAACCCCAGGGAGAGTGACTGAACTCGGCTCTTATGGGAAGCCTGCCTGGAAAACGCCAGGGGCTCTTTAGTTATAGTGGAGTGTGATGCCATGGGCACATTTAGACAGGGCGATAATCAAGATGTAGCTTCGGTTACCTGCTGGCCCTGTGGCATTAGGTGGACTGTTCTGCTAATTACTCCAATTGAGTGCTACCTACTTGACTTTTTGAGTTCCCCGATTCAGACTGTTTGAGATGGAGTGTTTTCTCTTCCAGGCTGTACCCTCCGTCCTGCAGCAAATAGAGGAAGAAGTCACAGCCTAGAAACAGGCATAATGAGATACTCTTCTCACCCACAGGGTACCAACAAAGGATACGAATAAATATTTAAAGAAACAAGCATTATTATAAAGTTTCATTCTTTAATTCAGTGTACTTCTGTTTGGAAGATGGTTAGCAAAAGCCGATTAAGTACCGTACAAATGTCTTAGTAAGGCTAGTGAGTCATACGAATGTAATTATATATAATGATGAATAGGCAACCAAACTGCATTCAAGAAAACTTTTAAAGCAACTGCACCTCCTATGTTTTGTTCTGTTAGTGGGTTTAGCGTTCTTATGTTAAATCTCAGTGACTGGATTCCCGTCTTCCTTCTTTGGACATCTCTCTGTGGTCCCTGCATGGCAGTCCTGCCAACACCTCCAGTGCAGGATGTGGCAAACAGGCCAGGACGCTCTTTCCATTCTAGGGCTCCCTTGGATGTCCTGACTCTGCATCCGTGGGTCCCTCCACTCGCTGAGATTGCCTTTTGGTGGACTTCCTTCTCTGTGAGCCAGTTGGAATTCTGCCTGGAAAAAAAAAAAGACATATGGGTCTGCATGAGGTTATAAAACCTGGCTTGGAAATCCACAGCTTCTTATAAAAACACTATTTCTTTTAAATATAGAGAACCATTTTAAAGCAGATGGTTACTAGGCAACCTGATTTAAATTATTATGAGAAACAGGAAGAATTTCTTCCATTAGGTTTTTACTTAAGTCAAAAAGTTTCTCTTGTGTTGGTTTCCAGTCTGTTTTTCCAACCTTCCTTTTAATACACATATTCTATGTGCCAATTACATGTGGGATATTTGACCATTTGGGTCCTATGGACACAGAATAGGTATGGGTTCTTCTGTCTACTGTGCCCTCAAGGAACAAAGGTAAGAGTCTGAGGGATCTGTGGACACAGTCACAGAAACCTATTTCAGCTAAAAAGGGGGAATTTTAAAAAGAAAGGTGTTGTGGGCATCTGCTTATTTGTTCCCGGCTGCTCAGCCCTGAAATAATCACACAGAAACTTTATGATTTGCAATACTGTTTTGGCAATAGCTTAAGCATATTGCTAGCTAGCTCTTACTTCTAGAATTAACCCATTTCCATTATTTTATATTTTACCGTGAGGCTCGTGGCCTACCAGCAAGGTTCCAGCTGGCAGCTCGCATCTTTCCCCTCCAGTGGCTACATGGCATCTCCCTGACTCCGCCTACTCTCTCTATCCAGCCTGGCTATATTCTGTTAAGCCATTGGCCAAGAGCAGCTTCTTTATTCNCTAGCTAGCTCTTACTTCTAGAATTAACCCATTTCCATTATTTTATATTTTACCGTGAGGCTCGTGGCCTACCAGCAAGGTTCCAGCTGGCAGCTCGCATCTTTCCCCTCCAGTGGCTACATGGCATCTCCCTGACTCCGCCTACTCTCTCTATCCAGCCTGGCTATATTCTGTTAAGCCATTGGCCAAGAGCAGCTTCTTTATTCATTAACCAATAAAAGCAACACATATACAGAAGGACCTCCCACACCAGAAAGGGGTGCAAGAAGGAAGAAGGGGAAGAAGTGGGTTTGGTGGGTCTGGAGAGATGGCTCGGCACTTAAAAGCACTTCCTGCTCTTACAGAGACATGAATTTAGTTCCCAGAATCTATCTGCGTGGCAGCTCCTGAGTCCCTGTACTCCGGGATGCTCCAGGATGCCCTCCCTCTTCTGGACCCTGCAGGCACCTGCACTCACATGGGCACTTGTCATACATGTAGACATATAATTAGAAATAAAATAAATCTTGTTTTTAAAGAGAGAGTGGAGGGTCAGTGAAGTTTCAAGCTTAAGAGCCTGAGTCTAATCCCTGGGTGGTGTGGGAGCTCCTTCTGTCTATGTGTTGCTTTCATTGGTTAATGAATAAAGAACTGCTTTCAGCCTATGGCAGGGAAGAACAGAACTAGGCGGGGAACGTTAGGCTGTATGCAGGGAGAAAGAAGGGCAGACTCAGGGAGATGCCACAGATCCTCCGCCTGAGACAGATGCTGGGAACTTGGTAAGCTACAGCCATGTGGTGATGCACAGATTACTAGAAATGGGTTAAATTAATATGTAAGAGTTAGCTAATAAGAAG
>LOJH01065039.1:2030-13833 GCA_001685095.1 Ellobius talpinus
CCCTTGGTCATTACATATCTACTTCTCATAGCTCTGTCCTTCAGGTTTTTAAAGAGACTGAAAGCAGACAGAATTCGACATCCCGAGGAGAGCACATGAGATGGGGTTGCTTTGCAAAACCGGAAGTCTCTGCCTGCCTTGTCTACCTTACTGTTGACCTACTGGTGAGTTATCTGCTCCTCTGCCACCTTTTATTGCTCCATCTGGAAAGTGAAATGTTTGGTCTCGAATGTGTGGCTTTTTTGAAGTGTGCCAAGGCAGTATAAAAACTGTTGCAACAGAAGGGTACTTAGCCTTCTCGCCAAGGATACTGAGTTCACATATTAGTCTTTCAAACGCGTATTGAAACAATGTGACCAAGGGCATGTATTGCAAATACTCCAACATTGCCCTTTCTACTCTCATGGGAGAGGGGTGGAGCTTTCCATGGGGGCGCAGCAGGGTTCCCAGAAAAGAGCAGTTAGCCATAGGTAGGAAATTTGATTGACATTTGGCCTGATGAAGACTAATGGGCCTGGAGTCAGAGGCCCTGGGGAGCCATGGGGGTGCCTCTACTCATGCTGGTGAGCCACTCTTGATAAGTGGTCAGATGCACAGAACCAACCATTTCAAATTACTCTGGTTTCTCCAGGAAACCTCTGCAAATTCTAACGGCAGACAACTGCTGTGAAATCCTGCAACCTATGACGGACTCGAGTTCATTGTTGGTACAAAAGGGGCCAGGCTGGACTCCGTGCACATGCGCCGAGCTATGGCCCGTTCTCAAGGCTGGATAAGGGGCTTCAGCAGTGGGTAAATGAGGAAACAGCTATGCCAGTGGAGGATGGAGTTGAGAAACGCTTACTGTATACCTCTTCTTGCTGGCCTTTTGTTTTCTATAGAATGGAAACATTTCCAGAAGCAACTGCAGAGAAGTGCATGAGAAGTAGCGTGGGGCACTGGGGCTGCTCTTCTATGCACCAATGAAGAAAAGTCCATGCTAGAGACTGCAGTGTGATGTCCTATTAAAGGGGTGCTCATGAGCACTCTTCTCTGAATAAGGGGAACTTGGTTTTACTGCACCCCTTAAAGGACTCTTGGGTAGTCTGGGTCAAGGTCTACAGAACTTCATGTCCACATATGACATTGTGTATCCTAATGCTTTTCTTTCTTTTCCTGCAGATAGTCACAAACATTTCTCTACCTTCCTGTACCCCATCAGAGCTTTCCCTTACGCGGCTTCTGTCATAGACGGAAACTATCCTTGAAAAGTTACTTTCTTTCTCAACATGACTGAAGGTATTGAAGAGCTATGAAACCGAGAAGCATTCTAGGACTTTTGGTCCCTTAAAATATGAAAAATGGAGCCCAGTGGTGGTGGCATACGCCTTTAATCCCAGCACTCGGGAGGCAGAGCAGGTAGATCTCTGCGAGTTTGAAGCCAGCCTGGTCTACACAAGCTAGTTCTAGAACAGCTATGGACACACAGAGAAACTCTATCTTGAACCCCCCCCAAATATGAAAAGTGGTTTGAACTTACAATCTTTGGTATGTCTTTTCTAGATTCACAGATTCCTCCCTTTTCCCCCAGAGTCTCATGGAATACATGATGAGACCTGCACACAGTTCCCGTGGTGAGCCTAGTGTTCTGAGAGCTGTAGAAGACAGCGTCTCCTCCCTGAGAAGAGATAGCCCACAAGGAAATCACTCTGAGAAGAGCACGATGATATGGGGCCTTTGTCATTTCTAAAGGACCCTCTTCTTCAGGCAATGCGACAGTTTCCAAAGCAGCTTGCCTGCTGGGTACAGCAACCAGAAGCTATTTGAGGGAGTCCCCAGTGTGGCACCCAAGGATTTTGACAAATTGGGTAGGAAAAGGTTGAAGACATGTATGTCCTCACATTTTCTCTTCAGATGCATAAGGAGATTGTATCTGGGATTTTCAAAAGTCAGAAAAAGACATTATTTCTCAGGTTTTGTCCCTGGATGGGGATGCCAGGACAACTTAGCCTGTCATTTAGAAAAGCAAGTCAGTTGATGATTCCATTGCACAGGTACCTACTAACAACTACTGTTATATGAACATAGCATATCCAAATGGCCACGGACTAGTGTAACATGCCCCCAGATCTTAGTAGACTCTGAGACTTTAGCACAACTGACGCCATGTTTGAGGCACAATTCTGACCTTAGAACCCAGCACATAGACCCCAACATTGGCTGAAATGGAACCAAAGGGTTAATCCATCAGATGCCTAGTCAATAGCACCAGGATATGGGAAAGTCCCTACATGTGCCACCCTCACCATCTGGCTTCTGTAATTTTGCTTCTTACTAATGGCTCTTGCTAACCAGGTGTGTAAACCAGGATGTGTTTTTTGGTGCATAAAAGGCAAAGATCGCTGAGACTTGAGGTACATGACTTAGGCAAGTTCTATTGGCTCCAAGAGTCTGTATGTAACCCTAGTCCTTGGGGGTCAAAGATGAGCAAGAAGGAAGCATGGACTCAGTACTTCTACCCCTTGGTGGTCCTCAGCTATATTCCTTTCCACACTGGGGCAGCATGCAATATCAGTGCTGTTCACAGGGGCTTAGGCTAAGAGTAGATGAGTAGATGTTTTAAATATGAAGCAAAGCAGAAAGCCAAGATCCAGGGATTTTAAGGAACCAGCCCCATCCTCACAGTTAGTATATGGAAGAGGACCCAGTCAATTTTAAGCCATTTTAGACATTATAAATATGTGTCTCAGTGTGGAGACTAATCATCCTCTGTATTTTGTTTTGGTCTTCCAATTACTTTATGTGTGTATTTTTCCTCATTGATTTTAAATTGGGTCTCAAGACTGTGTCATTTCTCTTTGATTTATTTTTGTTTACTGATTTTTTTTTATTCTAGGGGTGAAGGGGTTTCTCAGTGGGTAAAGGGTTTGCTGTGCAAACATGAGGACCAGAGTTTGAGTCTTCAGCACCCACACCAGAAGCTGAACTTTGCAGTACATACCTGCAATTCTGGCCGGGGAGGCAGAGCCAGGTCTTGCTATCATGCTGAATCAGGGAGCTCCAGGTTCAGTGGGAGACCTCTTCTCAAAAACTATGATGGTGATGGTGTATGTTTAAGGAAGACATTTGATGTTGGTCTCCGGCCTCCATGTGCATCCTTCCCTGGATCCTGTTCTTAGGTGAGAGGACTTCAAATTTTCCTTGATAAGGTATTAACTCTGGGCTTTTCTTAGATGACTTTTGTTCATGTCCAGTAGCTTCATTGAGACATGTCAATGATAACATTTAAGATATACATCTTGGTCTTTTAATATATATGTGCATTGTAAAATTGTCATATTCAAGCTAATTAACGTTGTTTTGCATGGCCTTTATTATGCTGCAGCAAGTACCTTCTAAGCCTAGTTTTCTAGAAAATTTTTGTGGAAGAACTTGAGTTTTGTTGATATTTTTGGTAGCTATTGAGATGACTTCGTGACATTTATCCTTCATCCTTTGAATGCACTGTATTACCCTCATTCGTTGTCTTCAGTTGCACCATCCTTGCATGCCAGGAGTCATTCACACTTGGTTTTTGCATATGATCATTTTTAATGTGCTGTTGAAGTCAGTTTACAAAATGTAATCGAGTAGCTTGGCACCTATGTTCATTGGAGACATGGCCTGTGTTCTGTTAAACTTTGGCTTTGGTGACGGTGGCCTCTTTGAAATACATCTGGAAAATGTCTCTTCTGTTTCAAATTGTTTAGCAGAGTTTAGAAAGGGTTGATATTAATTCTTCCTTAAATGTTGGTAGACTTCATCAGAGACCCCCACTTGGCCCTGGGTCTTTTTTGTGTGGCCTTTGATTATCTCTTCAAACCCTTATATTTTACTATCATGTTCCGATTTTCTTTCTATGACTCAATACAGGGAGGTTATATAATGTGAGGAATTTATTCACTTCTTCTGGCTTATGTAATTTGTTGATATAAAATTGCTCATAATAGTCTTGAGACTCCCTTTTCCCTGTGGCGTCAGATGTAAGTTCTCTTCTTTTACTTCTGGCTTTATTTATTTGAATCTTCTTTTGTTCTTAGTTAATCTAGCTGAGGGGCTTGTCAAATTTATCTTTCCAGAAAACCAACTCTTGGTTTCATTGATTTTTTTTCCTATTGTCTTTCTATTTTCAACTTCAATTACTTCTGCTCTAATCTTTATGATTTCCTTCCTTCTACTAACTTTGGGCTTAGTTTGTTGGAGACTTCAATACTCCACTTTCAATAATGGATAAGGCATCCAGACAGAAAATCAATAAGGAGACAGCAGCCTTACACAAACTACTGACCATATGAGTCTAATGGACACACACAACATTCTGTTTCAGTTTTTCTTCCATGTCTCTGCCTCCCATTCAACTGCTAAGAGGAGATCAGACAGCCAAACGGGGATTTTCCATGTCACAACTTATGTATTAGTTTGTTAGAGCTCCCATAACAAAATACCATGGACTGGGTGAATGAGTAGCAGAAATATATTCTCTCATGGTTCTGGAAGATAGAAGTCTGAGAATAAGGCATTTCTTTTGCAGTCCCTTCTAATTGCTTGCCATTGGCCAGCTTCTCTTCAAGTCCCCACCTGGCCCCTTTCTGCTGCTGTCTGGTCCCTCTTCCTCTTATAAGGATGACAATCACATTGAATTAGGGCCCTGCTTTTAAGACATCATTTAACCAATTCCTTAGAGGTCCCATCATATAACACATTCACATCCTGTGATATCCTAGAATCTGGACTTGTACGTGTAAATTGTGGAGAAACTCAGCTGAAGGGCTAACTTGTCCCACACACACTCTCAAGTTATGAGCTTCTTTTTCTTTGACTTTTATCATTGTATGTATGTATATATATGTACAAATATGTATATACACACTAAAAAAATCTAAAACCAGACTGAGTCCATTTTTGTTGTTTGTATATAAATGGTTTCAAGGATGACCACTCTTCAATGGACAACCAATTTTCTCAGGCTTATCCCTGAGAAAGGCTAATTCTCCTTCTCCAACCTAGTGACTAATTGCTCATAGTTATTAAAGGCAAATGCTTGTGCGTGCACGCACACACACACATGTAGACCTCTCTGCCAGTGACTTACACTATTCATGGAGAGCCTCTAAAGGAAGATAGGGGTACTGGACCACAGGGGAGGGCTATAGCAGTCAGGGGAAGCTGTGATGAACTGATGTTTGGGGGGGAAAGACACTCTGTATTTTTAGAAATCCAGAGACAAGGCAGATCCCACAAGTCAAATAGATGTGAGAAGTCAGTTTTCAATTTCCTATAGCAAGAAACATTGTTCTGTGAGGCCCTGGGCTGAGGAATGAGAATACAAGGTCTTGCCCCGAGTTTGACTATCTTCTGGGAGAAGGGTGACATCAGGGTAAGTCAAGGACTGATACTGTATTTGACAGACAGTGGAGTTTACAACAAAACCAGATATCCACCATTGCCTTGTGGGGAGCTGTGTCTCCTAAAAACCTTGCTCAGAGTTCAGTGGTAAATACAGAACACTGCACGAACTTCTGGCTTCATCTCCATCTCGTCTTCTGAAGCCCTTCTCACATAAGTTCCTTCTGTGACAGTCCTATTTTGATGGGACATGTTAGCTTTTCCCTCTGCTCTTTAGTACTCAGCGTGCTCAGATTTTAAAGTCATGGGGGTAGGACCTTGTCTTTTACATTTCCTTATTTGCAAAGTTCAGCATGCATGTGTGATGCCCTTCATAAACCATGCATGTTAATCAGTTTGGGCTTCAACCACAACAGACTTTGACCTGATAGTGTCTAAATTCTGACAAACAGAATGCAAAGCCATTGTCCCCAACAGTCTATCATTTCCACTAATAGCCCTAATATGCTGGCTCCTCTTTTTGATTCTGTGCCCTTTAGAAGAAATCCATTGATACATTAATTATAGCTTTCATCTGGAGGTTCCAGCATTTCTAAACACTTTTTTTGACTTCATGCCAACCTGGGGATAATTGCCTAACAGAGGATCATGCTGGGTTAGATACTGAGATGTGGTTTTCAGATACTTCACCTCTAGTCTAAATAGCCCCATTGGCAGCCCAGGCTCCTCATGACTTTGAGCTGTGCAGCTTGAACAAGTTCATTTTCTGCTCAGTGATAACACAGGATAGTAGATGATGGTCTGAGAGGAAGTAATCTTCAAGCTTGATGGTTAATTCTAGTCCAGTGGTTCTTAACCTGTGGGTCACAACACCTTTTGGGGGGGTCTCATATCAGATATCCTGCATAGAAATTTGCATTACAATTCATAAAAGTAACAAAATAACAGTTATGAAGTAACAATAATTGAGTTTATGGTGGAGGGATCACCATAACATGAGCATTTGTATTAAGGGGTAACAGCATTAGGAAGATTGAGAACCAATATTCTAATCCAAGAATACAGAAGGTGCGAGTGTAAAGTCCCATCCCATCTTAGAGATACGCTAGAGTATCCCAACCACAGGGGCAAGATACAGGATTTTTGTGCAATAAATTCTAGAAAGATGTGTCTTGTTAATGTTGAATGATGGGATGTTGTCTAGATCAGGATAGCCCATTTGAATTCTAGCAGGTAGTGACTTATTAGAGATGCTGTCCCTTAAAGTCTGGAGTGTGCTTCTTGGGGTCTTTGCTGACTATTCATCTTGGGGGCACTGATAATCACTATCTTGCTTTGGAGGTGGGTCCCTGCCTTTCTTTCTCTTCCCTTGCCTCCTGGCCTGTGTATATTTCTGCAGGTTCAGTGAGCTCACAGCACTCTTCTCTACAGTTAGTTACCTTCCCCTATGAAACTGCAGATAGAGAATTGAAGACGGAGCCCTTAGTGTTGTATTAAAAAGGGAATGTTGTCAACAAATGTTCCCACATTGTGTCCTTCTGGAATGTCACCACCAAACCAGCTGCTGAGGGATGGGACGGACATTCTGAGCACTCTGACTAGAGTCCTGGGAGCTGTAGGTTGTTTGAAATGTCCTGCTTGTTAGGAACATAGGACTGGAGTGCAGGGTGAATTCCTACTCCAACCTCCATGACTCAAATGACCTTGATGATGTCATCTGAATGGCCTTCATTTCTTTGAACACCCAGTAGCATTTTAATGTTTATACCATAGTTAACAGATACTGGCTCCTATTCCAAAAGTATATTACTGATTTCATCTTCATGACAGCTTTGGAAATTAGTTATGGGCATCAGAGAGAGTAGAAAGTAGTTAGCCTAAAATCATAACTTTACTAAGGAAACCCTTAACCTGGCTCCTTTCTCTGCTTCAAGGTGTGTCTCAGTCAACACATTCGATCCAGTGAGTTCAACAATGAGTGTAAAAATGTGGCACGAATGTGTGCGCTTTCACACATGAGCAAGTTTGTGACTTAGTGCACACACGAAAAAGACTCATGTTTTTATGTTAGGGGAGCAAGTGAGTTGCTTGTCTGTTTCCAAATGGCCCAGGGCAGAGTTTTGTCCTCTTGCCTTGAGCCTTGGGCCAGTCTTCTTTGGAAGAGATTACTCAAATCCTTTTCATTGTCCTTGTTTGCTGAGTAAATGGAACACTGGGACTTTTGTTTCCGGTTGTGACAGGATAATGGAGCCCTGCAAATACCTGTCATTAATTATGCAGCTGATTTCTTATCCTTTTGAGAATCCAACTTAGCATTTGACGTTATAATAGTTTTGATTACTGGGAGCTGGGGAAGTGTGGCCCTGCATTAGTAATCTCTGTTCTCACTTAAGCTTTGTCCTTGATTTTCCCCCAGGACCTCCGAGGTAAGAATTGCTGCCATCTCCCCAATTTCAGAGCTTGGAAACACTAAGGCTAAGATAAGTTACAGTACTTGTTTCAAGTCATCCAGGAGCTTCCAGAACTGGACCCTTGATTTGAAGCCCCACCTTCCTCCCTCTGCATCAGCATATTGGGTGGGCTTTCATCTCCCTCTTCTCTTCTCTGCATGACTATGTGGGTCAGAGGCCCTGGCTGGCCATGTGTGTGCTCAGCTGGTGGCCAATGACTTTCAGGGTCAGAGGAGGCATGAACAGGGGCTCAGCAGGCCTGTGTTCTCCAGTGTTTCCATAAAACACGTTCTTCCTGTGGACAGCCCAGTATAGTCCTCAGATTTCATTAAATCGAGAACTCTCTCAGGACTGTCCTCAGTAAGAGAAAGTTTCACTATGCTCAGAGGGTGGTTCCATGGGGACATGTGGTGGGGATACTCAGAGGGTGGCTCCATGGAGACATGGGGTAGAGATGCTCAGAGGGTGGCTCCATGGGGCCATGTGGTGGGGATGCTCAGAGGTGGCTTCATGGGGACACGGGGTAGAGATGCTCAGAGGGTGGCTCCATGGAGACATGGGGTAGAGATGCTCAGAGGGTGGCTCCATGGGGCCATGTGGTGGGGATGCTCAGAGGGTGGCTCCATGGAGACATGGGGTGTGGATGCTCAGAGGTTGGCTCCATGGAGACATGGGGTGNTAGAGATGCTCAGAGGGTGGCTCCATGGGGCCATGTGGTGGGGATGCTCAGAGGTGGCTTCATGGGGACACGGGGTAGAGATGCTCAGAGGGTGGCTCCATGGAGACATGGGGTAGAGATGCTCAGAGGGTGGCTCCATGGGGCCATGTGGTGGGGATGCTCAGAGGGTGGCTCCATGGAGACATGGGGTGTGGATGCTCAGAGGTTGGCTCCATGGAGACATGGGGTGTGGATGCTCAGAGGTTGGCTCCATGGAGACATGGGGTGAGGAGCTGCCACAGAGATGCAAAGTTGTTTCAGAGACACGGCAAGGTGGGTGGACAGGATCTCAGCATACCCTTACCATTTCTGTCCCATTTATGCTTTCTCAGTGTAAGTTTGCATGGGTCTGATCATCTCCCTTTTATTAACAATGGAATGGAGTCCCAATGTTATGTGAAGTGACACATCCATGGTCACTCAGCATGGTGGTGACAGAGCTGGGGTATGAGTGAGTCTACTCTACACAAGGTATTAGTTAGATACATTAAATGACCCAGACTTCTGAATGGACTTTTAATTTTGTTTAGAGGGACCTCCACCTTTTTCTGTTCCATTTAGCTCATACAAACTTTCCTGTAGACTCACCATTATTACTAGAAGGCTCTCTTTATACTGCTCTGGCACCTCCCCTTTCATCCTAGTTCAGCCCCCAGACCTTCTCAGAACACATGTGTAGCCCAAGTCCTCCCCCTTTAGGGACAGCACCTTTGACTCATCCAGTGTGCTTGTAGGAAGTGACCAATTCTACCTTAGGCTTCCTACTGTATGTGGGATCCAGGACACATGTGTCATGGTGAATAAAACCCAGCTCCAAGGGTGGAGTCTTCTTAGATCAGGGCACATGGAGAGCTCTCTTGGGGCCCTGGGCTCCAGGGGGGGCAGTGTCTGGAGAGGACCTAGGCAGACCACACAACGGTTCATCCCCAGGTAGTGCTCTCTGCTGCTTCTGGGGTCATTATAGTCTTCCATCTGTGGCAAAATTCTGGGAGAGCAGACAAGATGTTTTATAGTTCCTTTCTGCCCTGCCTCATGCCTCTGTGCCTCATCATCAGCCAAGATTATGTTCTGAATACCAATTATATACAAGGTGAAGACTCGGTGATTGTCCGAATAACGATCTGTCTATATTGGTCCACATTCTGGACTCTGTTCACACTCATCAGTTCACAGCCAGTCAGATCCCTCTGCAGGTGGAGCAGTGAAATTGGCCTTGACCCAAGTCTGGTGTCAGACTTTACCAGGGGCAGGGTTTAAAAAAAGTGGAAGATGCTGGAAACAGAGGCCAAAGAAAGGTTTTGAAGCATAGCGTTCAAAGTCAGTAGGAGGATGGAGGGCTTTAAGAGTAGACAATGAAGGTGCCATTTAAGCCAGGACCCACGACAAGGATTTTTAGAGAAGGAACAGGAGTCAGAGGGACACAGAAGGGACAGAGCAGCTGCTCAAAGCAAATGCTGGGCTTCAAAGTCTGTCCCCATGGTGTCCTGACCTGGGTCTGTAGGATCAGCCTGGGGGTGGAGTCAATAACAGTTCAAGGTTATTTGTCACATTTTGCAGAAAGAGAAAACAGGCATGCCAGAACAGTTGTGAAAGCAATAATACACTCAAAAGTAGATCATGTCCCTTTTACCACTTCCTCTACCCCTGACATCTGTCCAACCTGTACAAAGACCTGGAGCAGAATGAGATGGATGTCCCTTATGAAAACGGAGCTGTCATGAAGCTGTGGATGAGAGTCAGCAGATGAATATGTCCTGGCTATGGGTTAGTCCACTAAATGCCATCCACTGCCTGCTCAATAGTGTGTGATGTATGCTTATTATATACATTATTTAAGTTATGCACCTATAACTTTCTTTTCTCTTTCTATTATTTTTTTTTCTTTTCAAAACAGAGTTTCTCTGTGTAAACCTGGCTACCCTGGAATTCACTCTGTAGACTAGGCTGGCCTCAAACTCAGAGATTCCCCTGCTTCTGCATCCTGAGTGCTGGGATTAAAGGTGTGCGCCACCACTGCCTGGCTTTCTCTTTTTCCTTTTTTTTAATAATTTTTTTGTTGTTGTTATTGGATAAGAAATTCTGGTGTTTCTCACCCTTTTCACATTTGAAGTTTTGGCCTGGACAGAGTGTAGCTAAAAACTTAGCACAGACTGGGCACTCAGGGAGTCAACAGATAGTGTGTGATAGTTCTCAGGCTGTCTTCATGAAACAGTCCATGCAATGATCTCAGTAGCTCCTGTGGTGAAATACTTACATAGTTTGGTTGTGGAAATTATGCCCAACTTCACCATGATACCCCAGATACCTGACTATGGCTGGCCACTGAGTGAAGCTGCCTTGTGCCTTGTTTCCTGGGCTGAAAATTCCTCTTTTTTTCTCTTTCATTCTCTTATGGGTCTGTGGTGAATTGCATAGCCCCAGAAGCATAGGGAGCCACCAAATGTACCTTCAGGTCCTTCTTGATCAGTATATTCTGAACAGGACCTGAGATCTGCAGGGAACATGACCAAGCCATTTTTGTCCCTATCATCTCTGGAGAATCTAGCCTGAACGGTTTGGTCTTGGAAGTTTAACCTGGGCACCTATCACACCCACTTTCCAGTTCTCCCAGGTCTGCTCCCTCTTGTGTTCCCCCCTCCAAAAAAAAAGAGAAACAAGACAAAATAAAACAAAAGAACAAAAACAAGCCCAATTTGGGTTTCCTATGTATTCACTGGAGCATGGTCAAACTTGCAGTGGTCATGTTGACATTTGTGGTCTGTGGTCCACAGAAGGACACATTGGGGTGTGTGGACCTGCTGCGTCCGGTGGCCATGTTGATGTCTGTGGTTCATGTAACCCCTAAGGGCCACATGGTTTGTGCTGCCACCTGGGACCATGTTGATAGCCATGGGCCAGGTTTTCACCAGAGACCATATTGGTATCTGTGGCTCATACTTCTCCAGAGGTCATGTTGATATTCTTTTTTTATTGGTTTTTGTTGAGCTCTACATTTTTCTCTGCTCCGCTCCCTGCCTCTCCCCTTATCTTCAACCCTCTCCCAAGTTCCCCATGCTCCCAATTTACTCAGGAGATTTTGTCTTTTTCTAGTTCCCACATAGATTAGATCTATGTAAGTCTCTCTTAGGGTTCTCATTGTCTAGGTTCTCTGGGATTGTGAACTGAGAATCCCAGATTTGTGGGCTGGTTTTCTTTGCTTTATTTTTAAAATCCACTCATGAGTGAGTACATGTGATAATTGTCTTTCTGGGTCTGAGTTACCTCACTCAAA
>LOJH01065041.1:0-10522 GCA_001685095.1 Ellobius talpinus
CTCTGCCTTTTGGTTAGTTTGGGTAAAGGTTTGTCTATTTTGTTGATTTTCTTGTAGAACCAACTCTGTCTCATTGATTCTTTTCATTGTTTCTATTTTGTTGACTTCAGCTCTCATTTTGATTATTGTGGTGTTAGTGTGTTCTTACCTTTTCTACTCATCTTTTCCTTTAATAGGTGTAGTTGGGGCTGTCTGAGATTCTGTTCATCAATCTTCTAGGTGCCAGTGAATCCAAAGCTCAGATGGTTGTTCTTTATTGTACAGTCAGTGCCACAGTTGTAGTTACCCTGTTGGTTACTCCATGTTCCTAGAGATAGCTCAGAGCTCCTGTGCTTTGCTCTACTCCCTTGGAGTGTGCTGTCTCAGGCTTACTTTGGCCTACATTACCAGCTTTGACCTGTTTCTGTAAATCTTGGTCTGGATCCACCTCTGCAGAAGTCCCCGGCTTGGAGTTGGTCCCTCAAAGGTTTCTGGTTCAGATCTACTGCCTCAGAGTTCTCAGGCTTGGGTGTGCCTAGAACTGCAGAGGACCTGGCTCAGGCTTACTTTTTTAGAGGTCCCAGACTCATACTCATACTCAGACTGGCAGAGGTTTCTGCCTATTCCCTTTGTTGTCCCAGACCAATTCCTGGACACACAGAGGTCTTGGCTTAGGCCTACTCTCTCTGAGGTCTCAGACTCATGCCTAACCACTCAGAGATCTCTGATTCTTGCCTACTCCCTCAGAGGTCACACCCAGACTGGCAGAGGTCCTGGTTCAAGCCTGGTTCTTGGGAGGTCCTAGACTCATGCTTAAACCCACAGGGGTCCTGGCTTAGGTCTACTCCCTTGAAGGTCCCAGATTCAAATCTAGATCCTCAGTGGTTTCTGGGTCTGGCTCTCTCACTAAGCAGTTACTACCCTGTACCTGTTCCAGTGGAGATCGCTGTCTCTGGACCAGGTTGTTAGCTCAATCCTGGTCCACCAGTGTCCCAGAACTGGATTGGCTCCCGGGACTGAAGTGGCTCCTAGCTTCTGCTCCCATGGAGCTTCGGTCTCCATGATTTTCATAAAGTTATGTTTAAAGTAGTTTTCTTCTGCTTCTTCTGGGTTAGGATGATCAAGTCTTTCTGTTGTTTGACCACTGGGTTCTGGTGTTACCATGTTGCTTTTTAGGTTGTTGGAGGAATTCTT
The DNA here is from genome assembly GCA_001685095.1 of Ellobius talpinus. Classification (NCBI taxonomy): domain Eukaryota; kingdom Metazoa; phylum Chordata; class Mammalia; order Rodentia; family Cricetidae; genus Ellobius; species Ellobius talpinus. Next base: position 1,174 of record LOJH01065041.1, read on the forward strand.
GCATTGGCCCCTACCCATCTCTTCCTTCAAATGAGGCCAGCAGTGTCTTTGCATCTTGGTCCAATCCTTGCTGTGGCAATCTGCGTGTTTGGGAGTTTTCCTTGGTCTGCTCTGTACTGTCAATGTCTGTCTCAGAAAGCCTCTGAGGTCTCTANCCTTCAAATGAGGCCAGCAGTGTCTTTGCATCTTGGTCCAATCCTTGCTGTGGCAATCTGCGTGTTTGGGAGTTTTCCTTGGTCTGCTCTGTACTGTCAATGTCTGTCTCAGAAAGCCTCTGAGGTCTCTATAAGCCTGCTCTCTTGGTCTTCTCTCCTAGTTCACTCTCTTGGTGCTCTCTCTTGGTCCCCTAGTGTTGTAGCAAGCTCTTAGTATTACCTTAGTATTGTAGCAAGTTCTGAGCTCTTAAGCTGGGTATCACTAGTAGCTTGGGAGGTCCAGTGGATGGGGTTGGATTTTGGGGAGTCTACCCACAGGAAACTCGCTTCTAGCTGGCTAGAAAAGCTACCGGAATTGGAGGAGGGTCCTGGGGTTATGTCCCACTGTGGAGGTCCTAGAGAGTGGGGTGTCCCGCTGCATGGCTATTCACTCACCTCGGAAGTCCCCTCAGTATTGGAACAAGCTGTGTTTCAGAGTTCCACCAAGATTGCAGAAGGATAGGCGGGTTTGGGGGCACAGTGGAGCTAATAGTTTATAGGGGCCGCTGGCTGGGTTTGGGTTTTGGGGGCAAGTTTTCTAAGCTCCATATTTGTCACTTGTAAAATGTTGTTGGTAATGGCTTGAAAAGGGCAGAAGTGACAGGATCTAATTGAGACTGAAATGAAAATGGGTGTCCCCAATAATTGTAGGTATCCTAAACATAAGTTACAGCCCTAGCAAGGTAACATCCAATTAAAATTAAATATTTTCTTGCTGCTTTAAATCAGAACAGATGATGAAATAGTTGTTTGCTCTTACCTTATGAAAAGGAAAAGGGGGGAAAAGCAAAAAATGGGAAGCAGAATGTCCTGAACCAACTTAAAAGAAAGATTGAGAAAAAGTAGTTCACTTACCTTTGGTTTTTGATTGGCCAAGTCCAATGTTGTCATTGCCTGGTTAAGAACTACAGACTCTAAAACCTGAATTATATTTGGGCAATTAAAAGCAGCTTAACTGAGTGATGCAAGTAAAAGAATGTCTTCCTGGGCCAAGATTTGCTGTCATCAATCATAAACAGACATAAACCCAGAAAGGAGCTCTTGTAGAAAATATTTATGTCGGTTACTATGCACTTGGGTTTTGTGGGATGTGTGTATTTTTCCAACAGTTAATAGCATAGTAGTCAGTGTGCACAGGTTTTTCTTCCTTGTGCCTTCTCTTTTTTCCTTATAATAAATGACTTGTGTTCATATATTTTGCCTAATTTAAGTCCAGTTTTAGTTACACAAAATATCTAACTTTCATTTAATTCATTATGTGATTTAGTTACCCCTGTTTTACAATTTTGGTTCCATATATAAAAGGAAAACATTCTGTTTATCTTCAATTATCTTAGAAATGATGAGTAGAGGAGCTGGGGCAGCTCAGTGTGTAAAGAGCTTGCCGTGCTAGCATGAGTACGTGCATGAGGCAGATCCTCTAGTTCCACCACAAAGGCTGTATGCTTGGTGGACCCTCTAGATCCACTAAAAGCTGTACGTGAGGTGGAACCTCTGGATCCACAGTAAAAGCTGTGTGCTACAGCGTGCATCTGTGACCCAGTCTGGAGTGTAGAGACAGAAGGATGCCTAGAGATTGCTGGTAAGTTAGTCTGCAGAAAACAGTGACCTCCAGGTTCAGTGAAAGAGTCTGCTGAAAAATTTAGGATAGAGAGTGTAAGACTGTAAGTTAGTATCTAGTTTCCACAGTATTTTATAGGTGTATTTTCCCTTTTGAAGAAAATGACAGTGACCCTGTGTGACATTGTCCGTGGGTCTCCCAAAACAGCTTTCCTGATGTTAATATCTCTCACTTGTGAAGTGGACTTATATTACAGGAGTTATTGGTGGCCACACATCCTCTTCCATGCCATCTTCCGGGGAATCACAGAACCTGGCTGCAGGCTTAAGCTATGAAACCTCCCTCATTCTCAGAAAGTATAAAAACACTCCACTTTTGCCAGATTGGCTCTTATGTCTCACTCCACAGATACCCAATCATGTTCTCTCTCTCTGATGCTGGAACATGAACTCAACCAAGGATCCCACCCATGCCTTTCCTATGTCTGTTCATGGCATTAATATCTCTTCTAATAAACCCTTGACTCCAGCAATTCATCTCTCTGTTCCTCCTGAACACCTCCCAGAAACCTCTTAGAGAGCAAGAGATAAACACCTGGCATCTACCTCTCTTCTTTACAACTGTACACACACACTCACACACACACACACACACAAGTGTGTGCCTGTACATGAGCATTTATGTATAGAATAGGCAAAAACCTGGAGGGCTTCAGAATTTCTTTTGTAAATGGGAGAATCTGATACCCATTTTACGCAATCCAGAACCATGGGTTGAAAAATCTAAAACAAATGCAAATCCTAAAATTCTGGCAACCTCATTTTCAATCTCAAACTGTACATTATCCTAAAATGCATTTCTAAAGCATTGTGATGGTCACTCTTATCATGATCTACTCTTCTAAATAAAATCATTTCTGTCTGCCTTGGACCTCAGAATGTTTCAGTGTTATATCTTTTCTAAGACAAATGAAACTCCTTTGGTCTTCTGCAGCTGTCACCTTAGAGTGTGGTTTTACTTGTGAAATATCATAAGACTTTCCTAGGTGGAGAAGAGAACATTTATCTGAAGGAAAGAAAAGTCTCAGATTCCAAGATTCCCTGAAGGGAAGTGGCCAAGAGCAACTTTACTAACTTTATTTTGGTCTGCTCCGGTGCCCACAATATTCCTCACCTGGCTTTATTCACTCACGAAACTTGCCCCCACTGGGTGGGAAAGCAGTAGGCACAATCAAGCCACATAGGAAATGCTCACAAGTTTCTACAAACTTCCATTTAGAAGGTAGCTTGTGTCATACCCTTTCACATGATACCAAAGAAAAATGAAATGGACACAAAGATGGCCATAAATTCAATAGCCTTAGGAAGTGGTGGCATTGATGTTAGTGCGGACAGGAAGGGAAGCAGGTAAGTCTTCCTTAACTAGAGAGATGATCTGTAAGTCAGGCATTGCGGAGCAGCCAGGAACAAACAAGTGGCTCCCTACAACAATTGTAAACTGAAGGGAGGAAGGGAGGTGTCATAATAAAACTTCATTTGGCATCTTAGAATATTTCTGGTGCTCTTTCCTGGACCAGGGACATAATAAACATATGATAAACACATGATTCTTGATTGACAAGATCTACTGATGCAAACAAGCCATTAGAGAAGTATCAGTTTGATACAATAACTGGAAATGAAGGAAAACAGTCAGTTGACAAAGTTTACAAGACCTTAGGCAATTGCTTATTCTGCTGACTCTGACTCGACCTAGGTGCCCATCTTAGTTCTGTTTGCCTTCTCTCTGTACTTCCTACCTCATGCTTAGACCAATTTGCTAGCCGCTGGCCTCACTAATCTTCTCTAAACTCCTCTTTACAGAAACTAGACTAGGCTTCTTCCTTTTACATATTGAATTGAGAGTCCAGACAATGAAATTTATAGTTTGACATCTTGGGAAGCCCTTTACCCTAATACTCTGTAACATCAAGTCTTGCCTCTCCCTTCCAGCAACTCCATCAAAAATGATGGATGCTTGAAGATAGAGATTAAGTGTTTTGTCTGTCTCTGTCTCCTTGTTTCTCTCTCTTTCTCCTCTCTCTCTCTCTCTGTGTCAGAGAGAGACAGACAGACAGAAAGACAGAAACAAAGAGAGACAGAAAGGGAGAGAGAGTGAGTGAGAAAGGGAGGAACAGGAACAGAAGAGAGAGACACACACACACACACAGAGAGAGAGAGAGAGAAAGAGAGAGAGAGAGGAGGTAAAAGCAAAAGGTTACTCTAAAAACCAGAAAATCTCAGATAAATTTCTGGCTTTCTACTATTTTTTGAATAACAACAACAGCCATAAAAAACTACCATGACTTTTTCCTTTTATTAGAAACAGATTTTATTTTGCCTCACATTGTATATCCTGAAATAGTTTCATCTCCTCCTATTCCTACCAGTTCCTCCAAATTCCCTTCCCATATGAATCCACCCCTTTTCTATCTCTCATTAGAAAATGAACAGTCTTGTAAGTGATAATGATAAAATAAGATTAAACAAAAGTTAACACATCATAATGGGACAAAACAAACAAAAAGAATGAAAAGAGCCCAAGGAAAGGCACAAGAAACAGATATAGACACAGAAACCCACTCATTCTTGGCACTCAGGGGTCCCATAAAAACAGTAAGCTGGAAACAATAATATATAACCATAGGACTTGTAAGGAAAAAGAGAGAAGAAAAATATATAAACTAAAGTTTAAAAAGATAATTTTTAAAATATTGAAATATCCTGATGCAACATTAGGAGACAAGGGACCTCCAAAGGTTCATTTTCTATTGACCACTTACTTCTGGGCATGTAGCCTATCCTTAAGAGTAGTTTGTTACTGTGGTGAGATTCCCTTGGTGGAAACAAAAATTTTCATTTCAAGTGACTTTTAAGAGGAGATTGCTTCTGGATTAGCAGTGACAACATGTGTCTACTTCTTTCATCTCTAGGACCTTATATGGTCGTGGATGCTGCCTCAGTCAGTGTGAGTTCATATATGATTTTGTAACCAGATGTTTCTCTCCTTCCTGCCTATGCCCAAATACCTGGCAGCCAATGCTCAAATTAACACATAAAGACTTATATTACTTATTACTTATAAATGCTTGGGCAATAACTCAGGCTTGTTAGAAACTAACTCTTACACTTAAATTAATCCGTAATTCTCATCTATACGCAACTATGTGATTTGGTACCTTTTCTCAGTACAACATTCACATCTTGCTTCTCTGCATTTGCCAGAGATTCTCTGACTCTGCCCTTCCTCTTTCCAGATCTCTCCTAGTCTCACTTTCAAAATCTCTTCCTGTCTACCTATTGGCCAATCAGTCCTCATTTAACAATGAAATAATCCACAGCATGATTTGACTTTGTTGATTTAAAGGGCCCTGTTTTCTCCATGTTCTCCACCTCCTTTGACTCTTATACTCTTTCTTGCTCATCTTCCACAGGGTTCCCTGAAACCAAAGTGGAGGGATTTGATGGAGACATCCCATTTAGAGCTGAGTGTTCTACATAAGGTGTGTCTATGGGTTTCTGCATTTGTTCCATTCTGCTGTAGAAAGTAACTTCTGTGATAATGGCTGAGCATGGCACTGATCTATGAGCAGAGCAGAATAGCATTAGGAGTCATTTTATTGCTACTTTTTTTTTTAGAAGAGTAGTATTTTGTTTTACTTTAGATCCCTGGGCTATCTAGTTTTGGTTCTTGGTACCCAAGCATGTTGAAGTGGGGAAGAGGGAAGAGGTGCTGAAGGAGGGCATATGGACAGAGACAGCTAAAATCAAGGGTCATTTGAGGATATTATGGAAAACTAATACAGTGGAATCTTCCTTAAATGCATGCATACTGAACACTAAATGAAATCAACAAGTAATGGGGGAGACAGAGTCCCAACTGAACAGCTCTTGTCACCAAATGAAGCTTCCAGTGTCAAGAGTGGGCTACATCTAGTTGAGTTGATGGCCAAAGTAATTCCATGAGAGTCCCCAAATAACCCATATTGTTGCCAAGACTAAGAGTTGTTCTCTGTCTGCTACCTGAGGGCAAAGTTCCATTACTGAGACAATACCTACACAACTCATTGAACACAGTGAAGTTGAGCTGGTGTCTACACAGAACCTTCACCCTGCATTCCAGCATCTTTGGGATAGGAAGGTACTCTGTATGCTATCAAAGGGAAAAAACACCAAACCAATCACAAACTCCTTACCTATCATGATGTTTTGCTTGCAAGGTAATCTAGTGCAACGGTAACACAAAGATTGTGGGAGTAACCAACCAATATCTGATTTGAATTAATCGCCACTACACAAGATGAAATACATACTCAATATTTGCTACAATGGTTGGCCCATCTGTTTAAGAGAAAATCTACAAAGCCTGAATTTTAAAAAAGTAAAACAATAAGGTCAAATAGGTCAATTTGTTACACTGAGAGGATGGCAGCTCAAGGGATAGCTTGACTGAGAAGCTAGATGTTGGAACAAATGAATAAAAACCATTCATCTAGTTGTCAAGGGTGTTAGGGCATACCCAAACAATTTCAGAACAAATAGTTAGGAACATCTGTTCATTTGGACTAATGTAGACTAAATATTACTGACAAAATGCTTTGATATCTTTTAATCCTAGCTGAAATTCTTAGGATAAAAACACTATAATAATAACCATGGATTTATTAAGCTTTGAAAGGTTGACAAAATTATGTCTCTACATATTTATTCATAAATTATTATGTCTTTCCTATTTTCCAACTTCAAATTAAGTTATTTGTGGTTTCTTGATTTGTTTTGTTTGTTTTTAAATAAAAACAAAGGGACCATGACAACAATAAAGAGGGGTCAAGAGAGAAGAGAGGGGAGTGGGAAGAATGAGGCATGGCCAGTGAGAACATTCAGTTGTTTCTGAGTTAAAGCTGCACAGCCACATCCAATCTCGGATTCTCTAGACCTGGTCTGAGATATTTATAGACTCATTTTCAGAAGAAAGAAACAAAAACTAAAAAGAACAAACAACATTTAGGAACCTTTCATTGATAAGTAACAAGTAAAGCAAGAAAAACAAAAGATCACTGTTTAAAACAATAAAGGAGAAAATTACGATAAGCATAGAAGTGAGTAGCATGAAATAGAAAGCCAAAGAAAGAACACAGTGCTATGGATATTCAAAAAGTCCTGACCCATCTCCTGCTCACTGCCTTATTTGCCATCTTCACTTCTTCCCTCAAACTTATACGTGAGGTTTTAGTGTTTGTGAAAGCATCTGCCATTCTCCTGCTCAATTTGTAAATCCCCATGGAGATTCCCCAATGATGCTCATCAGATCTTCAGGCCTGATTCAACCACTGCACTCTGACTAAGTCACCAATACTAAAACTTTTAAAGTGGCTGGAGAAGAAATGGATAGCTAAGCAAAGAGATTGCAGTTTATCTACTTGGACTCTATTTACAAAATTTAATTTAACTATGTTTGGCTCTAAATCCCAAAGAACCTTCATGACTTTAAGACAGCAGAGTGCTTGGGACTTAGAAGACTATACTTTTTTCTCTACATATAGTGAATAGTTGGACTGTTGTATTAAGGAAACACAAATTAAGTAAGATTTAGACCCTACTCCAATCCCAGGTATTATATTTATTTACCATTTATTAAAAAATTGAAGTGTTAAGAATAGAACTTGGAGCCTTTTATATGCCACTGAACTCCCTATCTGGATGTTGAGTTTCCACTTCATGATCAATACACCAGGAAATGGATGCTTACATCTAAAGTAATGATAATCAATCATGTTTATAGAGCCCTTATTATAGGCCAGACATTCTCTTAAATTCTACGCAAGCATTAATTTGGTTGATGATCTCAAGAACTCTATGATATTTATGATGTATTTATATATGATAATACTCACACAATTCTCACTTTAGTTGTGAGGAAACAAACACAGAAAAGGACCAGAAGCTACCACCTGTTTTTATTTTGTTGAAACTTTCTTGGAAATATAGAAAATAATGAGACAATATAAGACAAAGTGCAGGGATCCTTAATCTCATTTATCTTTTCTTTCTCCTTCTCTGTATTACTCCCTTCTTCCTTGTCAGTTAAGTTCCCCTGATAATTTACCCAACTGGAAATTGTCAGCCCCAAACACATGTCCTTTTGAGCAATGCCAAATGACACATGCATGTGTGTGTGTATGTGTGTGTGTAATGATAATTTCAGAAGGAGTCATGAATCAGAAAGGTGTTTGAGAGGTTTAAAAAGGAAAAAGACAGAGAGGGGTAAAAACCATGCAAATCAGCAGTGCTAATGTCTGAGAGAACTCATGCCTCTCCTAGAAACCTAGCCAACTTGCCATAGCTGGAGAGGTCAAATACATTAGAGAAGAACCTGTTACTATCACTTTTTATATCAATATTCCTTTTAACTGGATGCTAAGTACTTAAACCCACAGGTAAGTCTAGCTTTCATATGCTCATAAAAAGATTATTTTTGTAGCAAATTGAGACTACTGTAGAGATCCATAACTTGCCAAAATTACAGAAGTATACAAGAGCCCCAATTAGTTCATCTACAGCACAAACCTCACACCTAAGATTGAAAAAGAAGAAACAGAGTGATTATGAGTTGAGGCCCCAGATGTCTGCAATGAGTGTCCTTTAGACTTTCAGACATAGCAGGGATGATGTACCCATGAAGTCTCAACGACAGGTTTTCTAAAAAAGACTACCACAATGACAACTCCAGATAACATGTCTCTTGGATGGGACAAATGTCACAAGGTCCTGCCCCTAGACTAAAAAGAAAGAAACAAACAAATGAACTATAGCCAGTAAGTGGTGGTTGAGAGTTGGATAATCAGTTTTCTCATTCACGATTTTATAATAAATATAGTGGTGGTAAAGATACAATACTGGGTATTTAACTTAAACTGGAAGTCATCCCCACAGACCTCACAAATAAGTGCCCTGGGACCAGTGTCAGACAAAGAACTCCAGCTTAAGACAAATGACTAAAATTGGGAAAGATTTGTTTTGACTTAAATGAGCAAGAATAGACTTGTAAACTTCCACTTTCTCTTAAATAAAATACTGACTTTCTTAACTACAGTTCCAAATTAGAAAAACACTCATTCAAAGTCAATTAAGATAGTATGCTTCAGTTTTTTGTCTTTTTATAGTCTTTAAAATCTCATTCAGATGTGTTAACTTAGCAATAGATGGAAAATAAAATTGCAGGGGGAATTAATTCTTTCATTGTTTCTAAATGAGAAAAACAATTTTAAGTGAAACAGTTTAGGGATAAAGATAGAACTGCTGCTACTTTTAAAAAGCAAACTCTGGTATCATTCTTCCTATGCATTTCCAGACCATAACTTGTTGATATCAAAAAAATCTAAATTCTTAAAATATTCTTAGAATTTAGACTTGAAATAATTTAAACCATTAAAGTACTGGTTCTCAACCTTCTTAATTCTGTAACCCTTTAATACATGAAATATCTATCAATGTAATCCATGATATAAATAAACTGAAAGAAAAAACCCATATGATCATTTCATTAGATGCTGAAA